>VYZR01061728.1:46713-57522 GCA_013400675.1 Oxylabes madagascariensis
AAAAAACCCCAAAAAACCCAAAAAACCCCCAAACCAACAAAACCCCAAAACATTTTCAAAAATGAACTTTTGAAATAATGAGCTTTTTCAAATTATATCATTTGTTTCCTATAAACCTGACCTGGAAAGATTAAGTGTTCCCCAAGGGAGCAGAGAGTATTTGAGATGGTCCTGACCTCTCTCCATGTGTAATGTGTGTTGTCAGAAGGGCTTTCACCAGGTGCTGTTTGTTTAAACAGATTTCTGGTGACGGCATGGCTACATAAGACCTTTAGGGACCGGGTTGATAAGGAAGGAGTAATTAAAACAAACCCCTGAAAGCAGATCTAGAGACCCATCAGGAAGCTAGGGATGCAGATGAAAGTGCATTGGTCCCACAGCTCTGAAAAAAAAATCCAAAAAACCCAGAGAAGAGTCCTGTGGGTTTTAAGATGGCTGGGAGAGGATAATATTTCTGGGCAAAGAGATTCTGAGTCAGTCTTGGGATTACAGCAGCATGTTTTCAATAAAAGTACAACTGTATCAATGCACCTTCCTGCACTTAGAGTACTGTCTTAACAGAAACAAACCCAAAGACCTCAAATATGACGAGATCAGAAAGGGTTGTAGTGATTTATTGGTGATTTTGAGCTGGGGAGGTTCAACAGGTGGGAAATTGGCAGAGGGCAGGCAACATGCACGAGGCCACTTGGGAAATCTGTGTCAGAGAGCTGCTCTTGGATGTCCTAAAGTCCAAGTGCCAGAACATCCTTTTGCTCTGCAAGAGGCCTCAAGTCCCTGTTCCTTCTGTACTAGGGCTGCTGCAGGAGCCAAATAGTTCAGCTTCATCCATTCCTCGTCCCATTTTATTTATTTGTTTCACATGGTTTGCTGTTTCAGTATGGAGTGAATCATCCTAGAGGTCTCTCTGAGTGCTTGATTCAGAACTTTCCCCTCCCAGGCACCATTCCTCACCTAGTCACAAGCTTAGGGTACTAACCCCCCCTGCCTCACCCCTGCTGTGAATTTAGTGTGTTTTGAGCCTGTCAAAATATTTTTGCATTAAAGCCTAGGGCATCAACTGATGAAAAATTACTCAGAAACCACTTTAGGTCATAATTCTTTTCCCCTCTGTGTCCTGGCTGGGTGGGAGATTAGGGCGAGGAGATCTTCCAGCCATCCAGGTGCTAATGGGAACAGATAAAGACATTCCTCCTCTTTCAGGGGTGCTTGGTTGGGTTTCCCTCCTTTTTGTGCAGGTGATGAGTTTCTCTTTGTCTGTTAGCTGAGAAACAAATCAGTGGGAGCGTTATCTGGGAGGCATCTACCTCACTTTCAAATGTGGTTAAAATTGGCGAGCTGGTTCAAAAGCTGGAGGGTGGAGAGGGACCAGCAGGCTGTATCCTCACATAAACCTTGTTTCCTGAGGTAAAAATGGCTCCTACCCCTCCTGCACAAACTTCACCTTCTCTTGCTGGGTATCTGGCAGCTAATTGCTTGCGGATAATAATGAACTCATCTGTTCACAGTTTGCCCTGACTAAGTCAAAGGGAATCCTCCTTCACTCTCCAACTCTTTATGCCACCACCCACCACCCAAACCTGCTCTGCCTTCCAGGGTCTTGGAGGTTTGAGATCTACTTTGATCCCAAGCTCAGTGAAGAGTAACTCTCTCCACCTGGGATGTGTCCAGCCATTGTTATCTCCGTGCCTTTGAAGCTGCCTATCTGCAGTTCACTTCCCTGCACCGCTGTTTTTACTTCTCCAAGTCCTTTTAACAGCCCCTTCACAGCTGCCTTCGCCTCCACCGCCAGCATCTGGCAGTGCAAAACCAAACAGGGAAGTGGAATCACCCGTACTGTTAATTAAATACTCTCCCTCCATCCCGTGGGCTGGAGACCCTGGCTCTGGGATGAGGATGCTGTGAGAGGGATGCTTTCCTTTGCCCTCTGTCCCACTGGCTCTTTCCCACCAGGAGAACTGCAGGAGTCTGCCATGTCTCCAGGGCTGAGAGCAGCACAGTGGGACAAAACCAGTGCAGCCATCGTGCTGGTTGGATATGAGCCCGGGGGAAAATCCCTGCTTCAAACAGCTCCGAGCTTTGGAAGGAAGTTTTAGCCCAGGACCAAGAACTGATTAGTGAGTGGGGTTTTTTTTTCCTGAATGCATTTATCCTCTGCTCATCACCAGGATCCCCGGGCCTCTGGCTGTGGTAAAACAAGCCAGATGTTGAGATATTCAAAAGCTGATCAGGATCCCATCCTGATCAGCTTTTGCTCCATCCAGTCTGCCCTTGAACCCCTCCAGGGACGGGGCATTCACAGCTTCTCTGGACAACCTGTGCTAATGCCTTGCCACCCTCACAGCCAAGAATTTCTTCCTAATATTGAAGCTAAATCTACTCTTTCAGTAGAAGAACAATCATTATAGAGGATCACAGTGCATTTTGAGCGTTAGGTGAAATCTCAAAGTGTGTGCTGGTTCACTGGGAATAAGTAAATGAATTTTTCATTCAATTTGGCCTTTGCTCAGGACAAGTGGTTAAGTCTCCTCTCCCTGATCTCACTTATCTTTGAAGATGCAGGGAGTTCATTAGAACTGCCTGTCTCTGAGCAACTAAAGATTAAGGTGTGCATACATTAGCCCAAGGAAAACACATCAGGCCAAGGAGACAAAATAACCCGGGCTCAGCACTACAGCTGAGTGCAATTGTGTGCTGCCACACACCACTGCATGTGCTCCTGGATCTCTCAAGTCTGATTCTGCGCAGGAATAATTCAGGAATGAATATGGGATCTATTTGTAGGTCAGCCTGTCAAACTCCGAGCGTCGCTCCCGGCGGAGGTTACTTGGAACGGAGCCCACGAAGTCCCACTGAGATTCCCACTGGGATACATATAGACTATTGTGTATTGCACATTAATGCAGGGTAATTATGTGCCGTACTGGAAACCTTTCAAGTCAGCATTCATCATTCAGAAATTGTCTTAAACCAGTTTGTGCTGCTCTTGTGCTTGAAAGTGAATTGTGCAAAGTTGGCAGCCATAACCACCACTGCAGCAGAGCGTATAAAAGCCCTTTCATTGTGGAGTTGGTGGTTTTACTGTAGCTTCCCTGTCTCATCAAGGAGCACCATAATTCACTGCAAAAATCTGTAACTCCTGCAGCATCCAGAGCCTCTGGCTTGCTGAGCATGAGCGACTCCAGCCCGAGCTGTGGTGGGATCATTGCTCCACGTCCCCAGGCGTGCCATCAGGAGAGAGACTGAGTGCAGACTCCCATGGAAGTTGGTCCAGATTGCCCTTCCCAGGGGGTTAGGGATGTGCTGGCTGGATGGGAGCAGGGCAGGAGGAGGAACACCATCCTCAGCAGCCCTTCTCAAGTTGAGCTAATAAAGAGGCAAGCAGGCATTTGCAAATATCACGCTGGGCGAATTCTCCAGGGCCTCTGTCGCAGCTGCAACATGAAAGAGATGATAATGAATATCTCGTCTGTTCCGTGGCCTTTCGGGCTCTTCCTGAGTTTGCGGCAGGAGTGCGGTATGCAAAGAGCAAGCCTCCAGCCTCGTGCACCAAATTAGGTGGTAAAAATAATTGTGAAGCAATTTGCGGCTCGGTTTCATTATGCTGTTTTTTCCTTTCCTTTAGGAGCTGCAGACTCACAGGAATAGCCTCAAGACTCCTTTGGTGAAGATCTTCCAGCTCAATTATGTTTTCTACATCATTTCAATGTCCAGGGTGTAAAAGAAGAAATGATCCATCCAGGCTGCTGGTGGTGGGAAGGAGTGAAACTGAGTTAAAAAACCCTTTGAAGAGTACATACAAAACCTTGCTCCCACTAAAGTCAATGCTAAAACTTCCATGGATCTCATTACAGACAGATTTTCGCCAGGCTCCAATTTAAGTGGAGCTGCTCACATCCTTACAACAAGCATCTTAATAAGCTTTTGCAAACTTGAAGCCTTTACTCATGGTCCCAGCTGCTGGATGTGGGAAAGATATATGAGTCCCTCTTCTTGCCATGTGAAAGACTGCTCTCTACATGACATTAATTGCTCTCTGCTTCACTTAATAAGAGTCTGCTTTCAGCAGCTGAATATAACCATGTAATCAGAAGAATTTCTGTTTATTGTTAAAATGTTTTCATGCCTAGAAAACGAAGACTTCTGGAATGTGTCTGATGGCTACACGACACGGGTGTCAGGAGCGAGCGTCTGGAGCGCCGAGCTGCGATTTGCTCCTCAGCCTCCTCATGCCCTGCCCAGCCACAAGCCACAGCCCAGCTAGAATTTAATTTCAGACTAAGGAGCCTGAGGCAGAAAGGGCATTTCATGAGGAGAGAGAGAATAGCGTGCCAGCTTATGCTGCCCATGGGCTTTGGGGGTGTGAGCACGTCGGCGTCACAAGCGATCCACCGCAATCCGAAAGGACAAGCAGCTGGAACGTGTCCTGAGCAAATGCACCCTTCCTGGGGTGAGGGTGAGCTGTCAGATGTGTTACAGCTTTGCCACAGCAGGCATGGCATGGAGACATCATTGGCAATGCCCTTCTTCCCAGGATAATCCCATGCCAGCTGTCCACACCACCACCCCCACCACAGATACCACCACAGGATGCCGTGCAAGGAAGCAGAGGACAGCCCGTCCTTTGGGGTGCAGCCTGCACTTCAGGATGCTGTCACCTTAGGCCATGTCCCTGGCAATCAGCATCCCCTCTGGTTCTCCCCATCCCAGGAGGTTGTCCCGTGTGTTCTCAGTGGAGGGAGAGGGTTCCAGGGTAGGTGGATGTTATTCTAGAGAGGGACTTTCTCCAGGAAACTTTCCCCAGGTGCTTTCATTTCTTGCAGGAGCTATGCTGGAGAGAATCTGGGTCAACAGAAGACATCCCCCCTCCAAAACAAAATCTCATACTGGTGCTCATGGTTTTTAACTGGGCAGCACCCTCCCAGCTAAATTAACTGGTGCTCATCTGGTTCCTCCTGCTGCACACTTCCCCACCCAAATCCCAGACTTGCATCCACCTGGATCTAATTAGAGCTGGAGGAAAACGAAGATTTTGAGAAGCTGTGTCTGGAACAGGCACTTTTCAGAGGTTCTTTTGCCTATGGGTGTGCATTGAAGGGAGCTCCTATGCAGGAAGAACAGGCTGCGTGTCAGGGGACAGATCCCCAGCGTGTCCCCTCTTTAAGCATCACAGAGAGGGGTTCCTACAGGACTCAGCTGCTGTGGCAGCACGGATACAAATGCTCCAGGCATCCCCTGCCCTGACTGGCCTTGGCTTCACCTATTTATTTCTTAGTAAGTGCATCTGAGCCAGGAAAATTACTGTTTTGGCTGCTTCTCCCTTCACCCGTGAGTGATTTTTTCATCTCCAGGCAGCCACCTGTGTGCTGGGCACAAGGGACTCAGTAAGGACTGAAAAGCACAGATTTTAATTTTTCTTTTTTCCATTGCATCCTGCACGTTTCCAAGGGGAGCCCTTTCCCCTCTGCCAAGGTTCAATGCAGCTCTTATGCACTGGATCCACAAAAAAAAGGGCAGTAAATACAGCACAGAAGCACGCTTTGTGTGCTCTCCTGCCTGAGAAAAGTGGTGCAGAGCAACTAGGGTTTCAAAGCTTCCTTCGATAGGACGTTTCATTCCCTGTGGGATTTTGGGCACCATGAAGCCGAGCTAACTCAGCAAATGTGTTTACTTTTGTGAGCTGGAGAGCCACAAGGCAGGAATTCACAGCAACCCCAACTTCTTAGCACAGAACCAATAACATTATGAGCACCTCAGGGCAGCTATGAACAAGGGCTTCTTTTATAGGCAGGAAAGTGTAATACAAAGTGATTCTCGGCCACAGGAAAAGGGAAAATCGCCCAGGTAAACGTGCAGTGGGAACTGCAAACTGGATTCTTTCTGAAAAGTTTAATAATTCTGTGTTATTCCATGAAAGCTTTCCGGTATTATGAGCAATAACCCCCTCCTCCATCCCTACATGTTAAAGTAATTAGATTGCAAAAGGCAATGGCAACATAATGTATCTACGGCTTTTGTTATTTAGCGGGGATTTTTTGGTTTGTTTCTCAACCCCCACAACGAGTTTAAGTGAAGTCCAAAAGAAATCAGAGGCTAAAATAAATGGTGGCAAGCTGGGTGCTCCCTCCGGGTCTGCAGCCTCACTGACACACACATTTCTTCCAAAATTTCTAGGAAATGTAAAGCCAAATTAGAAAAGTCTCAATATGCCAAGATGCTGCAAAAGACGTTTGGCTGCTCCGCAGGAACTGGTTCTCTGGATCAGCTCTTCAAGTGTGAGGGTTTTCCTGTCCTAGGAAACTGGTGTTGCTAAATGAAATTACACACCGATCACCAGGGCAAGGAAAAGAGAAATGAAATGTGCCATTCCTCAAATAAAGGGCTGCAGTGTATCACCTTGTCAGGCTGGAAGGAAACTCCAGCTTATGAGGGAAATAGCAGTGTTGGCTCTTTTCTGAAGATTAGGCAGCACTAGCCCTGCCTGGAATTTAATTAAAGATACGTGTATTTGCTTGATATTCTTGCTTGCTGTTTGACCAGAGAGGAGTTTGGATGTAAAATCAGGTGTTTCCTAGAGAGCTGAGGGACACCAGGAAAAATCCTGGCTCTGCTTCCACCCCTCAGAGAGGCTACAAGCCGAGGTGACATCCCGAAGGGATGGTGCTGGCCTGTCAGGAGAGGGAGCTCCGACCACACCGCCCAGCTGGGAGCCCTCTGCTCGCTCCCGGATTTCTGCCCACATCTCCAGCTCCTGCTGCTCTGTACTGGCTTGAACATCAGCATCCAACCTCATCTCCCTCTGCTCTGTGGGGCTGCAGCGGAGATCTGTGCATCGCGGTGTTCCAGCCAGGGAAGTGAGCACTTCAGGTGCTCCCCAGGAGACAGCTGGAGGGTGGGTTTGGTGCCTGGCAGGGGCTCCTTTCCCTCTCACAGCACACACCATCAGTCCCCACGGTCCTCTCCGTGTTTATGGTGTGCTGGGGAAGCTTTCCATGGCCTGTGGTTCTTGTTGGGGGCTTTTAACACTTGCAGCTGTAAAGCCAAGCAAGATGTGCAGAATGCTTTCAACTAAATAAGTGAAATCCAGTTATTTAAATTTATGCAAAAAGACTGCAATAAATGGAAGAGTGTTTTTTAAAATGCATGTCACACAACGCATTCTACAGAAAATGCAGATATTGAGGACTTGTTATCAGCTGCTGGGATCCAGCTGGTCAATATGTATCAATCCAGAGGACAGCAGAAAGTGATGAATAGGGATTTCCACCATCATATTAATTCCTGTAGTACCTGATGGCTTCCTAGTCCCCTAATTAATTTAGCCTCATGACCTCTGGAGGTACCAGGTGCTCTGAAAGGGAAAAAGAGCACAGACCAACACACAACTTCAGTTCTAGACCTCAGCTCTTGGCTTGGATCATGGAATCACAGAATGGCTTGGGTTGGAAGTGAGGGTGCCAAGAGAGAATGGATCCAGCCCTGTCCCAGCCCATCCCAGTCTCACTGGAGACCACCATGCCCAGATACCCCTCATTCCTTCTGCAAGCTGAGATGGATTCATCTCACAAAACCCCTGAGCTTTGTAATGAAGCCCAGCAGGTTATGTGCTGAGCCAACAGAGACGGTTGTGAAAAGGCACAAAAATGTGTTGCCTGTCCCTGCTCTAAAATACCCTTTCAGTTGAAAAGTGTTCAGTTTCCTTGAGCCCCTTCTAGACCACAACCTGGCTAGTGCTTGCCTGTGCTGGGATTTACCTTTCCAAGTGATTTGGTCATTGTTTCCACTCCAGAAGCTTCTCAGATGGGGAGAGCTTTCCCTTTCTGAAGCATTTTTGCTCTCTGTGGATAAAATGCAGCCTCAGCCCCTTGTAAATCAGAGCTCTCACCTTGAACAACGAACAGTCCTAACCACAGTTTAATAAAAACCAAAGGAGGTCACAGTGGGAGCCAAAGCAGCTGGGACCAGGAGGCTTCCTTGCATCTCTAAATGCTGTCCTAATGCTGAGGAGTGTTGCAAAAGACAAATGTTCTTCTCTGAAAATCCACACTAACATTTCTCTGCTTCTGGCTGCTGCCAAGAATGTTCACCTTCAGCACAGGATGAGGCCAGTCCCAGCCCTTTTTTGCTGCTGGAAGTGCTGAGCTTGGTGTCACAGCCTGTGCTGGGGCTTACCTGCCCATCCAGTAGCAGTTCACAGGGTTGCAACTTCTCCCTGGAAGATTTTAAAAATCCAGTGTAAAATATCACAAAAATACAAAGCGGCTTTTTTGGCACATTGCATTGATTTCTGTCCCCACAGCTGGCTTCATGTGATAGTCTGAAATATTACTTGTAATGTTATGAGATCCAGAGTGATCTTCAAATTGATGATGTCCCTTTAAAATGACTTTCAAAAAATCCTTTTTAAGTAGATGACAGATTTTTAATACCACCCGCAGAGTTCAGCATGTATCAGTGTCACTGTTCTTGCACAGCTGTAGCAAACCCTCTCCATCTGGACTTTAAAAGATTTGACTTTAAAAAGGAAAAGCAGCAAACCCCCGATCATTAACCAGGACCCATTTGCCAGAGATCGATGAAATTAAAGAGCGCTCATGTTAAATTACTTCCATCCAGCATGTATGACACATTGAATTTGTTACCCTCGGGAAATCGTGATATTCCTTCTGCTATTACGAGGCAGAAATACAAAAATTCCTAATAAAAGAACACACACACTCACACATGAAAAATCAGCTTCTTATGGCATTTCTCTTTGAAGTTGCTGTGGCTCAGTGCCAGTGAGAAGTCACAGACTCATCTGCAGCTGCCTTGCTGGACCCTTTGTGCTGACAGAGACACTGGACTTGCTGCCAAAATTTGAATCAGTGCCCTCCTTTCTCTCAGACCACTATAACCAGCATGGTGTTCTGCAGGCCCAAAAGGATTTTCCTTTTAATATTTTTTAAATTCTATTTCTTGACCTTCAGAAAATGCAAACTGTTGCTGTCTTAAGTGCAACAGGTGACTGCATGGAGAGATCTGCCCTTCAGCACCAAGGGACATTGTCTGCGAGGAGAAGTCACCTTCAGGCATCCTCTACAGCAGCATCTTACCCTCAGAGTCTGCCCTCTTTAGCTGATAGTTTGTCCTGGTTTTGATGGCCATCTGTCTCTTATCTTGTGCAGGTTATCCAAGGATACAGAGCTGGAGGACTCATCCGAAGTGCTGGTGGCGTCCAGGATGCGTGGGTTATCCGAGGCGTGAGTTGTGAGCACCAGAAATGAACCATCTAAATCCGAGAAACTGCTGAGAAACAGGACAAGCCCCTGTGAAGCCTTGCCTCCTCCTCATCCTCCCACATCCCAGCATGGGCAGACCCTGCTTCCATTAGCAAATGTACAAATAGCCAGGAATCCAGTTGGTGTGAGGGAGGGAAGAGGGTGAGGCTGCAAGAACACGAGGAAGAAAATGAGAAGGTGGAGGAGGAGGAGTTGATTTTTCTTCACATCTTCCACATTCTGACCTTTGTCACTGTCTTCTGTAGAGAGATGATCTTTCTTACCAGCTCCTTGCAAATTCCTTGTGAGATGTACACAAAGAGGATGCCCAAGACCCGGATGGAGGGATGGACATGGATGGATGTAAGGACACAAGCAGAAACACAACTTCTCCTCTCCTCTCCCGCTTCTCCACTTTTCCTACACAAATATGCATTTCCCATCACTTATCACTTCCTTCAATCCTGACAACTGATGAGAAAATGTTTAGGACTCAAGGTCTTTATTTAGTTTTCTAATCAAATAATTTAAATGTATGAGTTGACACAATAGGCAAAGAGCCATAAGCCCCACTGCTTGCTATTATGTGTGATTCTTCTTTGAGCAAATATATAATCACAACCCTAAGTTATAATAATTATGTAATATTTCTTGATAGAAGCAATTGGATTCCATTGTGTAGGGAAGTAATTACAGCCTACTTTGGTTCCTTTGTTTCTGAGTGGGTGGCATTTATGGGCAAAAAAATTATGCATGCTCAAAAATCTTTATAAAATGTTGGGTTCTCAGAAAATCTTGGACTTCCTCAGATGTAAGGGGTTTTTTAAGGGATAATAAAATCTTTTTATTTTCTGCAGAGCAAAAACGTGTATTAAGTTAACCAAGAAACATTCAGTTCTAAGGATGATAAAACATCAAGGCAAACGTTTTCCTTACAAAAAAAAATTTAAAAAGAGGGAGTTTATAAATTTACACATTCAAATAAGCTTGATGGGTGTGTGCACGTTCCCTCTGTCTCACACACACACACACAGAAGGTATGAGCTGCTTTTAAGATGACACCTTAAATATGCATTTTTATCCTGTAGCAGTTTCACGTTGGAGGGTTCCTATTTGTAATTAAATTTCTGAGAAAATCTTCACAGTAGTGACAGAGCAAAAATTGGCTTAAAGGAATAAATTAACAATAATANAGACTTGAGCCCTCTTCAGTCCTGCCAGTGCCTTTTCTCACTAAAACTCATTGCTGACTCTGGAGATTAGATGAAGCATCTCCCAGTCAGGGGCATGTCTGGTGCACTAAGCATTTCTTCACTTAGATCTGCCTCTTATTTGCCTGCTTCCCCTGGAAAGCTTTGCCAGTGGTTTCCTAGATGAAAAGAAAATGTGTTATTTTCCTCGCTCTGCACATAAGGCCAGATATTTTTGTTCCTTTTGACTGCTTCCTGATCAATAGGCCGATTTTAGCCAGTGACCCTTTTCAGAATGTTCTCCTCGCCACTAGAGATTCTCTAACTTGCTCAAAAATTGCCCTGCTGAGAGTAGAAAT
>VYZR01061737.1:3586-13769 GCA_013400675.1 Oxylabes madagascariensis
TAGCATCTCTTTTTATTCTGTTTTAAAAATGATGTAATAAAATGTATTCTTTGTCAAAATATAGAAAAAAATTGGTATGTCTTGTTTACCTATATTGTGGATACCATGTTGAAGATGAGTGCACAGAAAAAGCATAAGTTAGCCCCAGTTTTGTTTTCCACTTTAAATATGCAATAGCTATTTCCTTTTTGTTTTTAACAAAAAATTCCAGTCTTATTTTTATTGTTTAACAATGTTTTCAATTTCATAAAATATTTCTTTAAATTAAAGGCATGTAATTTAAAAAATATTATTACCATGTTAGATTTATTTTCAAGTTTCACTAATTAACCACTTAATTTACTAATTTGAGGGTTTCAGTCTTCAGTGAATTTATTATGGTTCCCAGGCAAAATAATTAATGGAGAGCTTACTGCTTGATTAAATATTTTCTTTGCTCTTTTGCAAAAGTCTTTCTGTACTAGAGAGNTTTTTAGAAACTATTGTCTAAAATTACTCAAGGATCTGTATGCATGACCATGAAAGTGATTGTTTCACATATTCCTGTGTGTTCTTAATTTTTTCTGTGGCACCATCCAGCATCTAAGTTTAAGTATTCCTGAGCTTTGAACAAAAGAAATCTCTCTTTTATTTGATCTAACTACAAAAACTTGTTAATTAGATATATCTTCTGAACTAGTTTTTCATCCACTTGAAGGATGAGTTTCTGTGTCAAAAGCATTGAGTATCTCTGTACGTGTTTAAGTTCAAAATGAACAGATAATGGCACTTCTAAAAAATATGATAAATTTGTTTAATAATTTTACTGTCTTCTTGGATAAGGAGTTTATTTTTATAAAGTACTACCTTGTGAAAATACTTGTATTACTTTTAAACGGTGAGTCATACGTAACTATAAAAATTGTATGTTGTCAAATTAGACCTAGAAATATTGTTGTCTTGAAAAGAATAAGGTACAGTGAAATTTAGGGAGTTTTGGTTGATTGGTTTTTAATTTCATGTCTGTTTTGTTGTTTAGAAAAGAATAATTCTACTCCAGAAAAATCATGTTTGAGTCCATCTCATAGAGAACGGATATCATCTCGAGACCATGCAGTGCAGCTAAGCGGAGGATGGGGAGCAGGCAAAAAAAGGCAAAAGCTTAAAAATATTAGCTGAATATTGGAGATAACTTGTTGATTTAACCAAACATGGAGAGCATATGAAAAGCTGTTTATTTTTAAGCCTCTGAATATCAATTGTTGAATTTTCATTTATTGCCAATAAACCAGTTTCAGTTAACTACTTTTGACTTATTTTATTACACATGGTTACAGTGGTTTGGGGTTTGTGGGATTTTTTGTTCAAAGTATTTTATACCTTTCGGTAAGTTATCATAGTCTGTGTTTTCAATTGCTTATATGTTCATGTGGTATAGAGTGTAGAACTNGCTTATATGTTCATGTGGTATAGAGTGTAGAACTGATTAACTCTACAAGGTTTGTTGTACAGTGACTAAGTTTAGGCTTGCTTATAAGAACTCAATGAGAAGTCCAAGGCAATAAGGGTTCATGTTCATGTGATGTATGTCACGTATTGAAACAATGTATTCTCATTTTCTCACAAAATAAAATACATGCTTGCAAACTGTGTTGTGAGGTATAACAGCCAGGAATGCTATTCTTTGAGAAGTCTGTTTAGAATATTTTACTGAACCAGTATACAAACGATGAGCATGAACTTTTCTTTTATTAGGGATATGAATAGTCCTCTAGATCTTTCATCATAAATTATTGTCATAATAGATAAAACAACCTGTTATGGATTTATAGTTTCAAATACTTCTATTTCCTAGAGAATGAAAAAAAAAAAAAACAAACAAACTTTTTTTTCTGGAATTGTGTAAGATTAAATCTATATGTCACTGTTAACCCAACTTAATTTTTTCACATAGACAGGCTCCTTCAGACTTGTGTGTAAATTTTTTGTGGTTCAAGGAAATCTCAAGGAGAAAGAAATACTGTTTCAACTGTTCATGGGTATCTAACTCATTACTTCTAGTCAATGCTTTGTCCATCAGCATACAGGACAGAAAATGTTCCCTGATTTCAAAGCCTAACATTATTTTAATGTTTTCCACTTTGAGGGTGTAAGTTGCTAATTGGATCTAAAAAAAGGCTGTCTTTGGTATTTCCTAGTCTGTTTCTGTAAGCCGCAGCCCCCTGTAGATGGAGAAAGAGGTGGAAAGGGTAATGGAGCTTGAAACTTCAGTCAGTAAAGAACACAAATTTTTGCATTGTAGCTATTTTAAAAATGTACTTAAATTAACATGTGATATTATTTTGTAAAGTGTTTTTTATGCTAACATACATATCTAACTATGGGTTAAAAGCATCTAACTTAGGGTTAAAAGCATTTATCTCCATTTTTGTGAATACTTGTATTCATTTTCAGATTAAAAAAATGGCTGATCTCATGGAAAACCTCCAGTAAATAATTTAGCTTGTTTGAACCACTGTCCTGTTCTTATTATCACTTTGCTTTTGAAAAGTCAATGCACCCTACTTGAGAAAATACTTCTTTGCCTTTCTGGGGAATTATGGCCAGGTTGCTTAACCTGACTATAGAAATGGTGTGGTTGTCAACAGGGTATAAAATGTCAGTAGATGTTTCTCTTATCTAGTTAGCTTCCAAATGTATGAAGTTAGTGTTCAGCTTGATTTCAGGATCTGCAATATAATGACTTTTAAATGTCACCAAAATACTGGAGCTTTTGTGATTTTGCTTTTAACATCAAGGTTATAATTTGTAGGAAAAACTTTGTTATTTCAAAATATCTGCTGCTACACCTGGAAGTATATGTAGCCACTGTTACAGGTATTAACTAGAAATCAAAATACAAAATGAAGAGATTCATAGCTTAAAGCTTCTTGCAGATTGTCCCCTCTATTTGTCTAGAGTACCCATAATATACTGCACATCACCAAAGCTGTAAATAAGGGATATTTTGGATTTTATGCTTCTTTCTATATCTGTATGCTCTGTATCTGTATCTACATCTATCTCGAGAAAAATATAAGCTGTGTAAAAATTATCATACCTAATCTCATTGTTTTCAGGGTGTTTCTGAATGAGAAATGCCTCCCAGCCTAAACAAAATGGTTTGGCAACATTTTTTAAGGCCTTTTATTTTGCAAAGATAAATGGTAGCTTTTTAATATACAGTTTACTAAATTATGAATTGGAGTCACAATATTCACTGACAAGTCTTTTAGGTTCATAATATGCTTAGTCTGCATAAGTTAAGTAATATGCCCAATGTAAATTAAGGTATAAAATATACCAAAACATGTTGCTGTTTTCATTATATAACATTGCAATGTGTAATAAGATGAGGTCTTATTGTATCCAACAAATTTTTCTCATAATCACAGTGTTCACAGTAATGTCTGACCAAATACAGAAAAACGAGTGCAAGGTGCCACTTCTGTTCAAACTAGCAGAAATACTTTTATTGCATTCAGAAATAAGGTGAAACAACCAACATCCTTGGTGTTCATAGTCACATCTTAGGGTACGTAAGGCCAGAGGTAACACAGATGATACACGAAGTGGATCTTTACTGCATTAATTTTTCAAGCCCTACTCTGCAAGCAGTTTTATCGGGGTTTTGTGTCTTTTGGGGATTTTATTTTAGTTTGCTCTTTTTCATTTCAGTTTTTTTTTTTCTTTTTTTTTATCCCCACTTTTCTTTGTTCCCTCTACACCTACCCCCTGATGCAGTAATTCTCATTTAGGACAAGAACATATTCTTAAAAGTAAGTTTCTCTGTTAATCTGTTCTGATGTTGGAGTGGCTGTGAGTCAGTGACAATCCAGCAAAACTTACATCACAGGACCCTGAAACTGCATTCCTGGGTGCGCTGCTGCCTTTACAGTGCTTCAGACTTCTTCCAGGCTTCTAGCATCATCTCCTCGACCCTTTTTTCTATTCCCTGAAGATTCTTTAACATGAAGGAGGAAGGACTTCGAATGAATGAGCTCTTTTAAAAAATCTTCCTTGTAAGTATGAAGCTTGAGACTCAGGAATGTAGAAAAGCATTTATTTGAAACGAAGAAAACAGCAAGGTGCATTTATGCATTGAACCGTTTATGGATGTTACTCGCCAAAGCAAATTGAAGAGCTTTCTACGAGCTCTCCTGAACAGATCCCTGCACTGTCTTCTCCTGTGCAATTTACCTGGAGGTGTGCTCAGTAGTTCTTTAAAACCGCTGTTGTTTCAACCGGGGCATCAGGAAAAACACCTGCAGCAACTGAAAAAACAACCAAAAACAAAACCTCCCCAAAAGGCATAGTCTGCATGTTAACGAGTTGCTAGTGTCAGATCACCCACACCTGAATGACGAAAGTGTGTGAGGAGATGTTTCTCACTGAATAAAGGACAGATTTACCTCTTCAGACACAGTACCCATGCTGACCCAAGAGATAATTGCTCAAAGGCATTTTAACAAATATGTAAATAGCCAATGTATAGCATAGATATTGCTTTGGTGCAGGGTGAGTTGGTGTTACTTTTTGGCATAGCAAATCATTATCTTTAATTATTAATAATCCTATTATTTGAACATGTATTCATTAAAGGTGTGTCCACTGTACATAGTGTTTACATTTTTAAAAAACTTGCCACAGGTGGTGTCCAAATCTGGCCTCAGATACATGGCTGAGGCATGTCAAGACACAAAACTGTCTCTTGGTCTTCCATTACAATTGTTAAAAGCACTATGAGAAATATATTGGATTAATATCTCTTTGATTTTTATTTTGGATTCTGATGATAACGGTAATGTATGTTTATGAAGGTACAGTCTTTCCTCGATACATACTGCAGTTTCTTCTATTAGCATTCATGGAAGCCAGACTAATATTCTGGGATACTGTGCAATCTTAATATGCTTTTCTTTTGTCAGAAAAACATATATGAAAACTGGCTACCAGATGGCCCCCAAAAAGCAGGAATAGAACTCTTAATTATACTATGAAAGACTGATTTGCCTGATGTTACATCTGAGTTCCAAGCAGTTTGTACTTAGCTGTGCTAGCTGGAGAAAAAAAGCAACCAAACAAACCAACCCCCAGCAACTTGGGTTTTGTTGTTTTGTTTATTTCTTTCTACAGTCATGAGTGAAAAACAAATTAAATATTACAGCAGTTGTGAAATAGTTCTGTTTCAGTATTAATTTGTGTCAGTCACTGCAGTTTTTAGAGCCTGTGTGAGAAATGTATATCTATACATTCATATACGCTTTCATATATACTTTTGCATATACTTTCATATATCTATATCTACATAGATATGAGTTTGGGATGTCAACTGGTCACAGATGTAGGTGTGGTTCAATAGGAATGGGACACCTCTCTTCTCACACGAAGTCAGAAAAATATGCCAAGTGTAGGGAAGGAGACAGGTATGGCCTGCAAGTAACACTATACATAAAGTAAAGTAGGGTTGGGTCTTGTGGAGAACTGCTCTCCTGGTTTTCAAGGTAGATGATGGACAGAAAAATGCTGACCACATGCCCTTGGCTACATTCTGATGCCTTCTGGTGCCAAGTTATTGTAAAGGTGTGTTAGCAACAAAATACCTATTGGAGAGATGTTCATGAAGTTCATGAAGTTCCATGATGCCAAATGAACAGGGACTAGATTTTAGAAGAGATTTTTAGTGGAAATATTATCTAACTTCCCCAGACTGATCACCCTTGCAAAGACTGGAAGTTGAAATTAATGACACTGCGAGCTACACTGTTATTTACAGGTCATTTAGACAAGTGGGTTGTCCTTTATGAGCACTTCCTCCAGTCATTTTGGTGACAGATGCTGACACAACAGGTTAGTACCTAACTAGCTGCCAAGGACTAGCGTTTATTCCTCCCCTGGTCTTCATTCGAATATTAAATAGATTTGTTTGGCGTTAGCAACCTTTTCTTAGTTGATTGATTGCTACTTACATAGCGCTTTTTTTTTTCCATAAAACAAACCAAATACCTAGGAAGATATAAAGCTACTTTTGACTGAGATACAATTGATAGCTCTTTAACAATAAAGCAGGGAAGAGCATTTTCTGTGGGTAACAACAAATGTCGATTCCACAAAGTTAAGAAGTGATAAAAAACACATTTGTTAATAGCTAAGGGTCGGGTTTTCTTTATTCCTAACTTATTCATTAGTTAAATTACACTTATACAAAGAAACCAGAGGTTAACAAATTTTTTTTTGCGAAGCACTACTTCAATTCTGAATGCAAATAACCACCATCAAGTAGTTGAGCCACAGCCAAAGTGTTCCGCATATATCCTGAGGTGGAAGACGGCTTTTTAGGAGAGAGGGCTATAACTCGTTAAATTCTAATAAAGGGTAAATGCCTCAATTTCAAATCGGCACAATTTTCTGTGCTTGTGAGCCGTGATCTGGAAAAAAAAGGAACGTCCACAAACAAAATGGGCTGTATATTCCTGCTACATTCCGATCATGAGATGAGAGCTGTCCTGTCCAGATAGTGTGGGTTTTATCACCATTACCGGGTAGGGGAGGTTATTCATTGCAAGAACACAGGTCAGCCCTAAGCTGGGCTCGCTTGTCTAATACGTTGCTATTCGTGCGATAGAATACAGTTCTCCAGCAGTTTTTCTTTAAACGATAGTGTCCTGTACCTGAAAAAGAAGGATTTTTGCGGGATTGGAAGAGCGCGGCTAGGCGATAAGAGAATAAAAATACCGGCCTCGCAGTCTGAAAAAGTGGCAGCTTCTGGTGTCTTTTTCTCTTGCCTCGCAGTTTACTTTTTAATTTGCAGGTTCTGTGAGAGGTGCGGCTGAGGCCGGTGCCAGCTCGGAGCGGCTGCGTGCGTCCCTCTCCGGAGCGACACTGAGGGGCTGAGTCCGGGCAACCGGCACAGATCCTGGCTTCCATTCCACGGGCGACAGCTTCATTCTACAGTGCAGCTCCAGCCCCATGGATTTCTGTGCCACATATGACCGAAAATAAATTTTTTTAAAAGCATCAAACAAACAAAACAAAAACAGTAGCAAAAAGCTGCATTTTACGCAGCCCCTTCGCGTTTGTGCCGTTTTCATTCGCGTTTAATTTCAGGTAATGACTCGAGAAGTTGTTGCCTTTCATGTGATGTGAAGTCCGGCCGTGTGCCGGGTTAAGCTCAGAGCCTCGGCCAGGGCGATGTGGAAACGACTTGTCCCTGCTCAGGAGAGATGCGTTGGCTGTGGTGGCAAATGGGTCGAAGTGGGGGACCTGCTTTCACCTGGTGGACACCTCTTGCCCTGCGAACAGGAGGCGAGGCAAAGATTTAAGCTTGGAAAGTTCTGCTCTACCTGATTACTTGATAACATTAAACATTTTGTGCCTGGCCACAGCACAAATGCAAACAGAAATAAGAGAATTTCCTGCTGGGTCATTTCATCTCTTCACTGCCCATCGCTGCCTGATGCACTCTAGAAAGAGCCAGCACACAAACGGACTAGGAAAAATGTCTCTCATGGTGACATATGACGGGTATGGGATTTGTCAGGAAAAGTGAAATATTTCGAGGCAGTTTATAATACAGTGGATTAATTTGGGTTGCCCAGGGTAGAAACAAAAAGAAGACTGTCTTTAACCAAAGGCTGGGGGCTGGCTTTATTTGCCAATATCAATATTTGCGTGGAAAGCTTAAAATATGTTGTTTTTCCAAGAACTGAAGTTTTAAAAGCGGGGCGGGGGGAGGGGGGGTGCTGCGGGAAGGAGGAGAAGGAGGCCCGTGGATGAAATATTAGCAGCATATCGGTTAACCATTAAGTTCTTTTTTATATTCATCTAGCCGTTTCTGGTGAGAAGGGCAGAGAGTCTAAAGGCTCGGGGATAGATGCTCCTTAATGCAGGCTAGCGTTTCAAAAGATACAGGCAGCTCTCAGCAAATGACAAAATTAGGCTGAGACTGTACAGAGGTGGTGCTGAAAGAGCGGAATAAAATTGCTCTGTGGCTTTCAGCATCGCTGAATTACACATTTTTAATCGCATCTAGCACACATCGCATCGAGGGGAAAAAATGCAGAAAAAGCAAGGGTTCTTTCAAACTAGGTAGCCTTGAAAACCGGCAGTCCTTGTCAAAGCAGCTCAATGCATCCATTTGTTAGTACCTCCAACTTGAACAGGGATCTATTTCTTAGACCCTGCCCCTTCTGTCTCACACCTTCCTTTACCTTCGTGCTTAGAAACCACAGTGTCGACGCATATTTCATGCCTTAGGAGAAATCAATTCATTTGAGATGACAAGGCAGTCCCCCACACACTCTTCAGGCCTCTCGTTACATTCAGAGCCTCGGTAATGCAGCCCTTATATTTTCGGAATTGTCCCAGTACCAATCAAACTGCCGTCAGGGAAGGTTGGGTAACTTGCAAAGGGAGGCTTGGCTTTTTAATTCGCTCCCTTGCATAGGTACGCTAATGCTCAGTGCCCGACAACCCAGCGTCGGTTCGCGATGGGAGAGCAAAAGGGGTAATTTAGACAGAATTGTTCGCTAAAAACTCGCTATCAGCTCCTTTGGGGGACGGCCCACTCCTTGGAAATAAATTCCAGGGGCAAGGGTGGAAGGAGAAGCAAATGTTCACCGATAAAACCTAACAGCCTGCTTTTTCACGTCTAGATTTTTTTTCTAAGGCATCTGTTTCTGTGATATGAAGAACGATGTTTGTCTTTTGCCTTGCGAATATGTCTATAATTTGTTGGAAAGCTTGGCAGAGGGGGAGAGGACGAGGATTTGGCTTCTGGAGCCCGGCTCGGTCGAAGCCGCCAGAAGCTTTGTGCCCCGGTGAGGGCGGGGGGACAGCCGCCTCCTCCGGGGCTGCTGACAGAGCCCCTCCGTGCTTGCCTTACCTAACACCCCGAGCAGAAGTCAGATCCTACTCTTAGAATAAGTGCGGCGACGGGGAGAGTGGAGGGGAATAAATATGGCTATCGGACCTGAGAAGCATCTTTAGGAGCAGATCTTTCTGGTGGTGCCAAACTGCACGGGGCTTTGAGTCCCACGACCCAACTTTCAAATCCTTTCTTGATAACTTGATAAAGGGCTACAATAGCAGTCCGATGAAGCATAGATTAAATTCGTGTAGGATTTGTTTTTATAACACATATGTAAGCAGGATTCATTATAATTTGAACTAGATCAAGATAAGAGATTAATGCTTTTATAAAGCATCTCTGCTGAGATTTCCTACGAGGCTGAGATTAAATCAATACACTAAATATTATCTCATTCCATTTTGCATTAAAAAAAAAAATTATAAAAAGTTTAAGAAGCGTCACTACCTGTTGCAAGAAGAAAATTGTCGAGGTTTGTGCAGCCCTGACAGCAATCCTTTTTTCCTAACAGAAGAGCTTTCCCATCCACCAAATTTCTTGCCTGTCCCCTGAATATGCCTTTGAGGCACATGGATTCTTCATTTTATCTGTGCAGATGTCATACAGGGTATCTCCCGAACAGCCCAGGTACTACTGTTAATGCGTCACACTGCAGGAACCGTGAAATGGTCGCTGTCGTTACGTTCGGGCTGTTTTGTGGACTAGACCTGGAAATGTCTGAACCTCGAGCCTGGCTGGGAAAGTGGGAAAGGCTCCAGGCTCGGGCCCAGCCTGATGCGAGGTGACACCACTTTCCCTGTGCGAGGTGAGCGGCGCTCAATAGACCCGTCCTCTGCCCCCGCAGAATTAACATTAAGTTACCGAACAGAAGTGTAGTCGATTTGCTCCCACACTGTCACTGATCTCTGAACCTACAGATCCCAGGTTTCTGGTAAAGTCACTCCAAACAGTGTCAATTAAACATTTCCTTTCCGAACGGAAAATCTTAAAGCTATCCATGTACACCAGAACCGATTTGTGTTTGCTCAGGCGAACCAAACCTGCCTGTTAGGAAGAAAGTTCGTTAAAGGGGACTTGGACTGAGACCTTTTGCAGCCTGACTGCGGAAATCCGAAACACAGTCTTTATTTTCAGGGATTAAAATAGTGATGCTTCATATACCCCAAACCACCTCCCCCACCAAAAAAAACCAAAAAAACAAAAACAAAAAAAAACCAAAAAAAAAAAAAAAAAAAAAAAAAAAAAAAAAAAAAAAAAAAAAAAAAAAAAAAAAACAAAAAAAAAAAAAAAAAAAAC
>VYZR01061737.1:13818-29321 GCA_013400675.1 Oxylabes madagascariensis
AAAACAAAAAAAAAACAAAAAAAACAAACAAAAAGGAGGAAATGCAACAGTCCTCAAAACTCATCTTCTTTCAGTGTTCTTTGAGAGGCAATGCACTTCTTTTTTCTGGCATAGGAATATTTCACATGATTCTTCTCACAAACAGGATGTATGGAAAAATATTGCTCAGCCAAACTACGTTTTGGATTGTAACTTGCAATTCGCCACATTCCACTGGGAGAGATATGGAGCGAGTCGCTGAGTGTCTTTTTACATCTTTTTTTGCTTCCGCACATTAGGTCGGTTCCCAGGACGGAGTGGCAGAGACCGAGAGGCTAATTTCTCAGAAGGTCTCTCCGGAGCCTATGCCCATCTCATGCAATAAAATCTCCGTGTCTGAACATGAAATGAGCTCCTAGTAAAGCCTGAAAAAAGAAAGCAAAAGGCTTTTTCTGTGAAAGTGAAAATACTGAACCATTTGAGCACCTGTTTTTCAAGATAGACAGTTCTCTTCGTGTTTCACACACCCTCTCCCTTTCTCCCCCCGCCGCGGCTATTGGAGTGCTTGATCCCATTCAAGGAAACATACACGCTTCCCTTCTTCCCCTATAACCATCCCTCAGCCGCCCTTCACTGCGGGGCCAGCCCTCCCGAGAGAGCACCGAGCCCTCATCTTCATAGCTTCACCTTCCATTTTTCCAGACAACTAGAGTGTGCATATGTGGAAGGAATTGAACAGTATCCCCAAAATTCGTTTGGCCGAGTCCCAGATAGCGCGAATTTCCTCCCATTCAATCCTTAAATAAATTTCGTGCTTTAACTCCTCTGGAGGGAAGTGTTGGTGTTAAAAAAAAAAAAAAAAAAAAAAAAGAAAATCTTCTTTCTGTGCTACCATCCATAGTTAAAAATCGATATTAGAAATGGGTAGGAGGGACGGGAGGGGATAGGGATTCCTGGACGTTTGAAAGGGAGATCATCACCCGTATTGCTGCCGTTCTCACTTTATTGAAACAAACGCAGGGGTGTGAGGAGGTGCCTTCAACATGCAGCAGCCCTGTTTCGGCTGGAACCTGCCATCACGAGCAGCCGCGACTGCGGACCCCGAAACAGAGGTCCGAACAGCAGTCGTACATTTCTCTTCACTAATTCTTTGACTGTTCGGCAGCGAGACGTTTGAAATTTACGCGAGACCCTCATTCCTACGCTTGGTCAGTACCTTCTGATCTCAGGAAGGGAAGGAACGCCAGGACGGCGAGGGTGAGGCAGCCTGCCGTCCCCGCAGGAGAGCCCGGCGGTACCGCGGAGCGTCCCGCGGTGGGCACGGCTCGTCCCAGGGGACAGGCTTCCCCCAAGGAGCTCCTATGCACTGCGGGGGCGAGCTCTTTCACATCACCTCTGCTCACGAAACGTCTCTCCGTCACACATAACACCCCTCCACAGAAGGTTTGGGAGATACTTCATCTCTGGAAACACAGTGGCGCATCTGCGTGCAGCTCTTAATAACCCGGCTGCCTGGCGGAGGGAGTAGGTCCCTGAAGAAAGATGCTTTTCAAAGCTGTCTCACCTCAGCACAGAATTTTTTTTTCCCCTTTGCCGCCTTCTGCCCCGCGATCTGTCCAACCCCTCTCAAATGGTTTTAGCCCGCTGAAGTCAGCTTTCTGTTTTCAAGCTTTTGAGGAGAACGAATGCCATACGTGGCGCCAATTCTCCCCTAGGTTACATCTCTCCTTCCCTTTGAAGTCTGCTGGGTTGCATAGAGGTAAATGAGAGTAGAATTTGGTCCCTGGAGCTAACAGTGATGTGGAATCGCCCTGATTTTTATTTATTTATTTAGTATTTCCTGTTGAGGAAGGACGGACTTTAAGACCCGGTTAGAGTTGGTATCGCGCTCTATATTTAATACTCAGATATTGTAAATATATATTCATATATATAAATGTCGGCGCTAATCTCGGCGGGGAGACGTTCGCAAAGACGCCGCCATAAGGGAGAGGAGCTCCTGCTGGGGGCAAGATGCTGCAGGAGAGTCGTATTTCCTCAGAGGAGTAGGGGTGAAGAGCACAGAGGACGCCGCAGCCCGTCCCCAGCTCGGTCCCCAGACGAGGCCGGCTCTTCCAAGGCCCCTCGGGTCAGCCGCCGCCGGGGTGGCCCGATCCTCCCGGGAGGGAAGGGGTGCAGGGGCTGCCGGGGTGCGGTGCAGCTCGGTGGGGAGCGAGGATTGCCGCGCCGAGGCGGCTCCTCGCAGCCAGGCACACGCAGCCCCACGGAGGCAACCGCGCTCCCTCCAGCCTCCCGAGAGAGAGCCCTGCTGCTGCTGCTGCTGGCAGCTCTTGCGGGGTTTACGGTCACAGGAGATGCGCCTTATCCTCGGCTTTCCTGGAGTTTAATAGTTGTCTTTAAAGAGGGACATTTATTGGGATAAAAGTGGATTGCAGGCTGCAAAATCTTTGCACGTGTCTTTCATTTACAAGACATCCAGAGCTCCCTTTTTTCCCTCTCTCTCTCTCTCTCTCTCTGTCTCTCTTCCTCCCCTGCCCACCCCCCCCTCCCCCCTTTATTTTTCCCCCCTTTCCCAAGGCATTTAGTGCTTTTAAGGCACAGTAATAAAAACGCTGCCGAAGTGCCAGCAAAAGGAGATGCGGCGGCAGGGAGAGGATCTATTTCCCCGCGTCCGGAGCAGGCGTTGTTCCAGAAGGTGCAAGGAGGAAACATGTCGTTTTTCATGAGAAATCCGGGGACGGGAACTGCCCTTGGAGCAGCCCCTGGGGCCGGCTCCAGCCTCCCTCCCGGGGCAGGCAGCGAGCTGGCCTCGGCCGCACCTGGCCGCTCACCGCGGGCACTTCAATTCCTCTGCTCCCGGGGGCTTAGGAAAACCGCTTCCACCTCTCCGTCCCCACCAAAGCGACACCCCCACGCCACTAAAAAATCCGTCCCACCCGCAGTCCCCGAGCACCACCTCAGCGCTCTGTCACGACGGGGCTCCACGCCTCCCGCTGCCCCAGCTCGGTGGTGGCGGCAGGTAACGTCTGGGAATTGGGACGGAGATGCGGGGGTAGCAGCCCGCTCCTGACAGATGACAGGGAAGGGCTGATTGTGCGTGTGTCGGATTGTGCCCACAGCTACTCGACAGTGGTATCTGAAAAAAACCATCCCTCTACCCCTTTCTCCGGGAAAATATCAAATTAGAGACGGGCTGAAGAAGGAAGGGAAGCTGCCTGCCGGGAAATATGCTGGACCCGAACTGGCCTTCCCTTCACCTTTGACTGGGTTCACAGGAAAGGTCTCTAAGCCGCTTCACAGCCCCGGCTGTCCAGTGTTGCACCGGTACTTCAGTCACTCATTGAAGCCTCGCTTCTTCTCCCCTCCCCTCCCCGGTGGGGGAAGGGCCCACCGAAATGGGTTCTAAAATAGCCTCAGTAGAAAAGACAACCGCGGGCCCACGGTGCTGAAATCTTCATCTGAAGTGATTGCAATCTCGGATTTGCTTTGCTTTATCGGGTACTGCTTTCACGAGGAAGCACGGAAGATCTTTTCTGTACTTCGTGCCTTTCCGATATAGTCCACTATCTCTCTCCCCGGTGTTTTAAATCTTATCAGTGTGCAGAAAGGACCAAGGGAGTCAACACTTCAGAGCTCGCACTCTGTGTGAAAACCAACCGCTTTCCCAATATCCATAGGAATGCAGGCATATATTTCTTTTTATTACCTAAGATTAAAAAAAAAAAAACAACAACTTTATTTTAGAAACAGTGGTTTTTTAAATGATAATATTTCAGGAGATTTAAACTAAAGGTCCGTTTTAACCAGCCTCCCAACCCCAAATAAACACACAGAGGCAGACTGGTTGAGATCTGTTTCAGAGCAGACAAGTTCTCTTTTAGGCCAGTTTCTGATGTGAGAGAGTTCTAGTTTTAAGTTTCTCTGTTTTCCATTCCCTCTACACAAACAACTGTCTATAATATTTCTTTCTCTGTTTAACTCTAGGACAAAAATTCTAATCTGTTTAATAAAGAAGGAACACCGGTTCTTAATTTTGCAGCTTCAGAGAACAGGACTGCGGCTACCGACGTATCCGTCAAATCGATTAAAGAAGATCCTTTACTTGAGGGTATTTACTCCTGAAATTACCTCTCTCTAAGCCTCTCAGGGAGCCAGGGGGAGAGGGAGGGAAGCGAGGAATTACTCTTTCCAGGATCCCTGGAGAAATGAGAATAGGTTGCAGAGGGGAAATGTCCTTTTTATTTGCCCTCCCTCCCCTCCCTCCCATTCTCCCCTCACCCTCCCCGAATGCTTGTGTCTGTCTGAAACAGATTTGTCTGTCGAAAACGGGCCTGGAACTCCCTCCTGTGTTGGGATTAGGTCTTGGGGGACCTGGGGTGGAGTTAGACGGCTTGCTTATTTTCATATTCATTAGAAATGGGAGGTTGCACAAGAAGTCCTGCTGAGCTTCAAGATATAAGAGCAACTTCGGGTTCCCCTTTCTAGACAAGACAAATCAAAGGCTCAGAGGCAAAACAGCTCTCTAAGCACTGAACGCCTCTTCCTCTCCCTATTCTTCCCTCCCATCTAGTCACTCTCCCTCTCTTGGTCACAGTCCAGCCTCTGTCTAGGGAAGAGGCTCTCAAACAGCCTTAGATGATTATGGATTTTCTGAGCGAGAAGTTTGCCCTGAAGAGCCAGCCGAGCAAGAACAGTGACTTTTATATGGGAGCAGGAGGCAGTTTGGAGCACGTTATGGAAACTTTGGACACTGAGTCCTTTTATAGCAAAACGTCAGGCAGCAAATGCGTACAGGCCTTCAACCCTCTGCAAAGAGCTGAGCATCATGTGAGGCTGGAGAGGACATCACCCTGCCAGGACAACAGCGGTGAGTCGTC
This sequence comes from Oxylabes madagascariensis, assembly GCA_013400675.1. Lineage (NCBI taxonomy): Eukaryota > Metazoa > Chordata > Aves > Passeriformes > Timaliidae > Oxylabes > Oxylabes madagascariensis. Next base: position 18,675 of record VYZR01061737.1, read on the forward strand.
ATCCCAGGGTCATTCTCCCTCCTGGAGATGTACGGGGGAGGGCAGAGAGACCAAAGGCAACTGTGCAGCCTTCGGATCTGGGTGTGCGAGGGGCTGTCAGGTCGTAGTAAAATAACAGTAACATAACAATACTACTGTTATAATACTGCTACCACTACTATTAAAAAGAAAAAAAAAATCCGGGAGAAGGCAAACGCCTACTTTGAAGAGCTCTTTTGCTTTCAGTGCAGCCCTTCAGCTACTGCCTTCCCCACCGGCCCCGGCCCGGGTCCCCCGGCTGGCCGAGAACGCAGCTCCGGGCACGCCGGCGCAGCCCGCCCGGGGAAGGGGAGGGACGGGCCGGCGGGTCCCGGAGGGTGCTGCAGGACACGGCCGCCCCCGGTACTCCCGGCACTCCCTGAGCGGCCCCTGGTCACTCTCCGGCCGCTCCTCGGCCACCCCCGCCCCCTCTGCGAGCCGCGGCGTTTGCACCCAGCAAACTCCCGGGAAAAACATCGCCGGATGTCGGTGTCGGAGGGCGCCCGGACACGGCCGGCTCTGCGGGGCCGATCCACGGAGGGAACGGAAGATCTCTTGGTCATCTTTGCTTCCTTCAAATATCGTCCTGCGACGGCAGCGGGGTTCTCTGCCGTGTTTCCAAATGATGTGTAAAGGTGATTCTTCTGAAAACCACGTCGGTCATCCAAAGAGTAGTGTTAAACATTTTATCAAGTACTAAAAAATTCTAACTTATAGGCAAGGAGAACGTGGAATATTTTCTTTTTAAAATATTTAAAATCTTTCTCATTATTCCAACATGATGAAAATCGCTATAGAAAAAAAAATCTTAGAAAAATTGGAAAACACGTTTAAGATCAACAGCCATAAGAAGACTAACAATATCATATGCTTTTTGACTTCATATTGTCATTGAAGTAGATATATTTTTTTGAGAAAGTTCTTTCATTTGTACGAAAAAAATGTAAGAAATATTGATAGATTTCTTCAAGTGTAATTTAAAAAAGAAAAACCTATAGAAAATTGATTTATACCTTGGAGTTTTTCTTAATTAGCTAATTTATTGTGTGCCTTGAGGGCTTTGGGGCATTTCCTAGCTATGTAAGTGTTGATGGTAAGCATCGAAAAATTGTGCTTCATTACAATCAGCTCAAATTGAAAGAAAATAAATTACTGGGAATGTGAGAAAATCTCAAAGCAAGCTTATTATGTTACATATCATCTTTGTAAATTTTAATTTCTATAGAGTTTGAATCTTTTTTCCACCTTTTTCTTAGAAAAGAAAAAAAGTTTTTTGAATTCTTTAACTTATATCATTACTTTTCCAGTGATGTGTGATAAGTAAAAAAATATTGAAAAGTAGGACATGTTTTAATTTCTTATTAAGAAGCTACTGCAGAATATTTCTTATCTCTACCACTCAAGTTTTACCTAAAGATAAATAGTTCCTGCTATCCTTTTACAAAGTATATGAAACAATCTCTTAAAATAACTTAATATTTCGCAGAAATACCCTTTATTTTGTAACCATAGCAAACCTCATTGGAAAAAATTCCACTTCACAAATTCAAAAAAAAAGGTATATGGAATTTATTGAATTTTAAAAATGAATTTAATTTTTGGTTTTATTTGCTTCTTGATCTGTCAGTTTACAGCTATTAAGTTTACTTCACTGTTAGTTTGTATTCTCATAGAGGTTTTTATATTTGTTTCCAAGTTTAAAGGCACATTTGTCAATAGCTTTGTGCCTCTTCTATGAAAAATCTGTTTTGGGCTAAGATTCATTATCTATACAACTCTAGCTGATGCTGATTTCATGGATTGTTAACTACTTTAATGACAGTAGCGGCAGAGTGAAAATATCCAAGTCTCTTGCACAGTCTCCTTACTCTGTAAGTGTTCAGATAGTATTTTCAGATATAATTAAAATTCAGTTAAAATTCAATGTGATTTAGCACTTTTATTCTATCTGTAGTTGATATTACAAATTCCTCTTCCATGATCTCATATAGAAATAACACTGCCACGGTGGAATCTTCTTCCTTGTGAAACTGTTTTATATGAACTCCTGAATCTAAACACCTCTCCTTCCCCCTTGATCATTTATTAACCAGCTGTTAACCCACCTTGTATGCAGTGAACTATGGGATTACTAAAGTGGAAGGACAGCCTCTTCACACAGAGCTGAGCAGACCCATGGATAATTGCAACAATCTCAGGATGTCTCCAGTGAAAGGGCTGCAGGAGAAGGGGGACCTGGATGAACTTGGTGATAAGTGTGACAGCAACGTCTCCAGCAGTAAGAAGAGGAGACACAGAACAACTTTCACCAGTTTGCAGCTGGAGGAACTGGAGAAAGTATTCCAGAAAACTCACTACCCCGATGTCTATGTAAGAGAACAGTTAGCTCTGAGAACAGAGCTCACTGAGGCCAGAGTCCAGGTAGGAACCAGATTTCAGCATTTCTGTGACAAATTGTGCATTGTAGGAATGAGTAAATTATACTCTTGGGGATTGTACAAAAGCCTGTAAAGCTAAAGTAAACAGCTCGTTTTGCCTCATTTCTTTATGGACATGAGCTGTTATGCTGTAGTGCTAAAATAACTTGTTATTTTTTAAAATAAATTGTGTTGCAGTTCTGAACTCCTGTTTAAAGGATGAGAAAGCAACATCTATAGTAAAGCTGTCTTGATCTCTTGTAGAATTCCAGTCAGTGAAAACATAAATTGTTACGTGTAAAGATCCCACTAAAGACTTGTAGTTCAGACTGATGACAATGCAGAACTCAGATGCAGAGGATTCTGTGTGTGTTATGGCATGAAAATTACAGTCTAAAAATTCCTTGTTTCTATCCAAAGAGTGTGCAGTGAAACTGCACATACATAAATGTGTACATATATATATAATATGTATATAGGTATATAGATATAGATATATATACACCTATATTTACATAGATATATGTGTTTGTGTTTTTTGTGCCTGTATAAAACAAGGACACAATCCTTTCATCTTTTTTGTATGAAATGATTTTAGAAATCCCCAAATTAGGAGGTACAATTTCTGGTTTTTAAACTTTCATAACTGATGAATAATGTTATTCTAGTTTTTGGAACGAAGCATACTGGTGACCACATAGTATATTTTTTGAGTATCATAACTGCGTACACATGTGACTCATTCAGTATATGCTCATGTAGTAATCTCAAAAATATTTATGGCTTTTGATGTGCAATAGTGAGAAAAGAAGCTAAATATCCAGGAAATGCAGCCTTTACTCTGTTTAGAGGTCTTCTGTTAGAGAAGGGTGTGACCCACATTTTGCAAGTTTATCTTCGTTTTAGATATCTTCCCTGTTCTGGTAATAATCATTATTTCAATTTAGAGAATAACGGTCCTGTTGATTCTTACAGACTGGGATTAATTTTTTTAATTTAGTGACTTGAATATGATAACAACTTCACAACTTGTAATTAAACACATACTCACACATGCATATACAGAAATAGACGTCAGTGCACATGCATGCAAACTGAAATTAAATCAGAAGCACTTTCAGAAAGAAAGTCAGCTAATTAATTTTATGAAGAAGTGTTCTTTTCATATCTTTTCAAGCAGGCATCACATTTACTGTTGTCATCAGAAAACAGAGTCCAAAACTGTGTTCGGTTATGTCAATGCGATATCAGCAATGCTGATGGAATTTGTTTCAGTAGCTTTTAACTCTTTAGGCTCTGTGCAATCCCTCTCCTAAATTTGGTACAGCTTTCCAAGTATGGCTTCTGTTCATTGAGATTTAATCTTGACTTGAAAAAAAAGAAGGCAGTATAATGTTAAAACGAATGCGTAATTCTGGAATACAGAGAACTACTTCAAGAACAAATTAATAATGAGTACAGGGAGGGGAAAATTGAACTAAAGTGTTTCATCTGACTTTTTATCACATTTATTTCTAAGATTTAGAGAGTTTGCATGGTAAAAGTATTAAAAAGAAGACAGTGAATGAAAAATATATGTCTATATCAGACTTTCACAAAGTATCTATTTCTCTTTTATTTAAACATGTTCTTACTTTTCTTAAAAGATAACTGATCTTTGCATTTCTCATATGCTAAATATGAAAGGACATGTTGATAATTTCTATCCAGAGTAGCAAGAGTATTCCATCACAAGATTAAGCAATTTGCAAGGCCTTACGTCATTAAAGGCAAGCATCTGGCAATTCAAGGATAACAAGCAGCAGATTTCTACATTGCTTTGTGGAGGCAAATGGTTACTTTATCTCTGCCAAGAGTAAGTTTCTAGTAAAGTAGTGTAAACAGAAACATTTTGAGGGTTTGTCAAAGGAAAAAATATGTGCTTTTTCTCATTTACTTCTATGAACTCAAGCAAATTGTTTGATTTAGTGTAGCAGAGTGATCAGCCGGATACCTTACCCACAGTTCCCTTCACCACCATTTCATCAACATCCAATTTAATATTTGTCCTGCACACATGCAGAGAGAGCCAACCTGAACCTAATCTGTCTAAGCTGTTCTCTTTCCTGCTGCATGTCAGTCCAGTAATTGGTACCCATTTTAAGAAGATTGTCAAGGTCTTTTTTCAAGGAAAGATCTTAATGACTAAATTTCCTTATCGTGTCCTTGATGCCTCCTGTGAAAACCGGAGATTTTTTTTTTGCCTTCCCTTTTCTTTTTTGCTGAACTTCAGGTATCATAAATAACACAAATTTACCACCAAGGCTCCTAACAATATATACTTAGGACTTATATACATGAGCCTTGTTTTGTTTGCTGAATCTTTTAAAAGATTGCACATACCACACCAGCCACAGGTCCCTGGGAATCAAAATGAGCAAAATTATGCCCTGGTTGCTTAAGCAGTTTTGAAAGACAGTTGAGTTCTCCAAAGATCAATGCAAGAATGGAATTATAAACCAAACAGTGTTATTTTAAATATACCATAATATGGGATATCCCTCAAAATAGCCTCAAAATACAGGAAGCATCTATAAAAACCACTATTCATGTAAGTATATATCAAAATGAGTTAATGATCAATTTAGCAGGATGACTAACCAAGGCCATTGTTTCCTTTAAAAAAATAAATGGTTCAGTTAAAAGTGTGACTTCTTAAAAAAAGTCTCAGTGAGCTTGTTTACACCAGAACAATAATGACTAGTTGGATATTAGTCTTATACTGTGTTGCTTTTCTTAGCAATCCCCTTTATTCATCAGGATAATTCCTAACCAGTCCAAACTATCTGAAAGACAAAAAATAAATATTAGGACCATGGGACAATGACAGCTTTCAGTAACAGGAAGAAATGGTCATAAAATGGGGTTTTGATATAATACTTGAGACTCAAAATATTACAGAACAGACCAAGAAGTATAAAGAAACTTAAGCATAAAATCTAAATTATTCCATAGTCTAAAGTGCAATTTTTTTGTCTTCCATTATAAGAAACAGATATCACCTAACACCAATGTGAAAAAAAAACCACAGTAGTTCAAAAACTGTCTGTGACATGGTGACTTTTTATTATCTTCCCCTTTAGCCTTCCTTATAGGAACCTTTTCTGCAGTGCAGATAACTGTTCTTGCTCCAGTTTTTCTTGCCTTTTTATTACTGCACTTGATAAAAATTATGGACACTTCTAAGAGGGTGATTATGGGTAGCCATAGCAAGTCAGTGGGGATTAGAATTTAAGAGAATGTTTCTTTACTTGCTACTGGCTAATTTTTCTCAGGTTGATTTTTTGTTAGTTTGTTTGGGTTTGTGTTTGTTTTTTAGATAACATAAGCAAAACAATATGTGCATTTAAAATAGCCAGCAATAAGTTAAGCAAGTGTGGCATTTGCAAGACTGAAACAGTAAAAAATTAATTTTCAGGTGGAGAACTTCTCTTTTGTACATAAACAGAAATTTTCAAAGCCACTGTCCAAAATCTCTTATTTTCCTAAAACCCTTTGCACAGTATATAATTTTGTTTACCCTGATGACTCTTTCCTTGTATACTATAGGTTTGGTTCCAGAATCGAAGAGCAAAATGGAGAAAAAGAGAACGCTATGGTCAGATCCAGCAAGCTAAGAGCCACTTTGCTGCCACCTATGATATATCTGTTCTTCCAAGGACTGACAGCTACCCTCAGGTATGGTAAAGACCAAGCAGTACTTTGGTTCTACATTTGGCAGCCATCTTAAAGCTCTGGTTCTGTATACTTTATGAGGTATAAACTATCTGATCTCTAGACAGCTTCCTTTTGATGTGTTAAACATGTACCATTTCTTTATGGACCTCAACAGACCATTAAATAGAGCAAGTCTCCTACAAGCATGAAACTGTAATATAGCCATGAAGAATCAGAACTGAACGTATATCACTGGGAGAGAGAGGCAGAGGGACAGGACAGCTCTCTCAGACAGTTGTAGTTGGTTTAATTTGTTTTTTTCCTTTTTCAGTTGCCTTTAGTAAATAGTAAGGTGTACTGCATAATAAGGTCATAATCTTCTGTCTCTGTTCTCCAGTCATTTGGTTTACTGCTTTTCCCCACTCTCTGCTTTTGTTTGTCTCCTTGCTTGTTTTAGCACATTGAATGTTTTTATTCTGGAGCCTTTTTTTTCCCATGTCTCTGGCTTTACATTGCCTTTACCACATAATTAATAAAAAAAAAAGCACCATGCAAAGCAAAATATCTTGCATTGTTCCACTACTGGTGTTCTGGTGCTCTTCAGCTTCATTAGGTAACAGGGTCTCTGCCAACCTTAAGAATATGTTCATATTCTATGTGAGCTGGCTTTGATCGTGCTCTAAATTGGCTGAATGAAGAGTTCCTCAAGGTAGGGGATAAGTGGCTGGAAATTGACCTAGCAGAGAAAGGCCTGTGGGCACTGTTTGACAGCAGCTGATCACGAACCAGCATGTGCCCAGGTGGCCAACAAGCCCAATGGCATCCTGGCCTGTAGCTCAGGACCAGGGCAGTGATTGTCCCCCTGTGCCTGGCAGTAGTGAGGCCATACCTCAAATCCTATGCCCAGTTCTGGGCCCCTCACTAGAAGGACGTTGAGGGGCTGGAGCATGTTCAGAGAAGGGCAGCAGAGCTGAGGAAGGGTCTGGAGCACAAGTACTATGAGGAGCAGCTAAGGGAGCTGGGCTTTTGTGCCTGGAGAAAAGGAGGTGCAGGGGAGACCTTATCATTCTCTACAACTGCATGAAATGAGATTGTAGCAAAATGGGCCCTGGTCACCTCTCCCAGGGAACAAGTGATAGGTCAAGAGGACATAACCTCAAGCTGAGCCAGGGGAAGTTCAGGTCAGACACCAGGAAGAATTTTTTCACTCAAATAGTGGTTAAACATTGGAGTGGTGGAGTCACCATCCCTGGAAGTGTTCAATAATTGACTGGAAATGGCAATTAGCACTATGCTTTAGTTAACATGGCAGTGTTTGGTCAAATGTTGGACCTGATGATCCGGAAGGCCTTTTCCAACCTTAGTGATTCTATGATTCGATGAATGTGATTAGCTATGAAGTAGGGGTCTTCAGCTCATGTGTCATCTACTCAGCTTAACGTGCTTTACCTCTGACGAGGTTGCATATTGCTAGGTTTGATGCCTGGGCCAGAGCTGGCTTGTGTTCCAGCAGCTCAGAACATGGACACGACCATTTCAGCTGTGCTGGCACTTGTAAGTCTGTCTGGTTTTATTTTAAAATGTGGCAGGGCAATAACCCAAACTGGATTAGCAACAGCTGCATGACTCTGTGTTTAGGTAGGTGGACACAATCTTAGGTGGCCCCAGGTAGATTCACAAAGACATGGATATGCATTCACTCACAGATCTCATTCGAGGTGTTCAACTCTCCTTTGAAGGTCTTTCTGGCTTACCTATAGCATCACAACAAGTGATCAGTGAGGAAGCTTTGGGATTTTTAGACTAAATTTGTGGCTGCCAGCTTATCTTGTATTTTTGTTAGGATTCCATCTACACATTTTCCTAAATGACCAAAGTTTCATTAGTATAAGATAATGGAATAATATGACTTCATTGGTAAGCACTTAAAATGATTGTCCTAAAATTAATATTTTTCAAAAATCCCACGTATTAAAAATATATGACAATATCCTCTATAAAATTCTAACTCAATAAAATATCTATTCTATACTTTCAGATTATAAAAAAAAATAATTCACTGCATTTCTGTTTATATTTTTGTCAAAAAATACCTGCCAGACAGATGACACAAATAAGCTCTAACCTGACAAATATTTCCGTCACTAATCAATAGATTCTTAAAGACACAAGATTGAAATGCAAATGCTGGTCCCATAATCTTAGATCAAGCATCTCTAAAATGTGTAGAATTACAAAACATGTAGTCATTCACAAACACTAATGCAAGGTGCTCACCTACACCCACAGACTAACAGACTGCAGGTAAACAGAGAGGCATAAATGCGTAATCGAGTCTGGTCACCTGCATGAGAATGCTGCGTTGTGCTCTTCTGTACTTCAAGAACAGAAACAAGGACCTAAATGAAGGTGTGAGTGCCCCTTCCATTGGCTGTTTCAGCTGACTGCTTGCACGAATAGCTTGGCTACATGGAAAAAACAAGGTAGCTCACTCCTCAGAGAAAAAGTTGACTACTTTTCTGTATATAAGTAGATATCCAGGCAATTATCACTGAACATTTAATAAAAAATCATGTTCTTGCTAACCTGGTGATAATTCTTCATAGTTGTCACATTCTTGAATCCTCTCCTTCAGTAAAACCACATCTCTATCATATATATAACATTTCCAGTGAGCATACCTGAGACAATGAAAATCTGTTTTAAAAACACAATGGCAACTAACATCACTGCATTCAAATCTTTTGAACTGTATGTCCATTATTAAGTGCTTCAGTTATGGAAAATAAATATGCAGTGCCTGACTTGTTATAAATTCATCAATCTATCCTACAACTCAGGAAGGAAAGGTATTTAAAATTGTTTCATTTAATGTTATAAATTCATTTCCCTAAAATTCCTTTATTTCATTGTAGTTAAAGTAAGAAAAGAAAACAAATATCCTTTTTTTCCTTTACTTTTATTCCTGTACCACATCACCACAGGCACTTCTCTTGTGAAAATGAAATAGGCAGATATTAGACAAGCTTTCCCATACTTGTAAATAAATAGTTTTTCTTGTGGATTGTGGAACACAGATCACTATAGCTTATTTTAAAACCAACAGGGAGAAAAACAGACTCCCTGCTGCTGAAAAAAGTTGTAGGTTGAATGTTAAAAAAGGATGAAATCAAGCTGAGAAGTTTACAGCTTTATGGCAGAAAGAGCAGGAACAAATATGAATTTCTGGTGTGCATTATAAGGATTTGCAGCCAGCAGATTTTCTGTTTTGAGTCCAACCATGGATATGTTGAGAAAACACATATTGGTTGCATTCCAGCAGAAGCATCAGTCTCTTGAAGTCAACAGAGGATGTCGTGGAGACTTCTGCTCAGACTCTTCACCAATTATCTTTCTCAAATACAAATTAACAGCATAATGCTGCTATGCATTGTGTGGCTACATAAACCTGAAAGGTTTTTCCTGTGAGAAAATGAATCTTTCAACTCATTTCGGACAGAAGGTTGGCTCTGAATCAGTGAAAGGTTGAGGCTGGAAGTGACCCCTGAAGGTGGTCTGGACACCTGTCTCTATAATCCACTCTAATTTCACTATTAAATTCCACATCTTTATCTTCACAATAATAACAATATAGAATTTTTTGGTAGATCATAATTCTTTGCTCTTTCAGTCTAACCTTAATTATTCTTACAGTACATTTACTTTAGATGTTGTGTTTTTTGTTTGTTTGGTTTGTTTGTTCGTTTGTTTTAATTGCTCATCTACCTGCAAATAAATTTAATATCTCCTAGGCTGGCCAAATTCTGCATGCATATATCTTCCATTAATTATACTATCAAAACCTGGGTTACAGAGGAGGGCAGTTTGTTCTAGAACAATATTCTAGAACAATCATCAGTTACTCAGATGATTTTTTTCAATGCTTTAACAACATTATGCTGAAAATCAGATTTTTCTAGGAAAATTTTATGCACAGTGATTTTCCTTGATTTTAGTAAACGTTTTCAGTTTCATTAGTTTCAGTGTTTGAACTTCAAGGTTCTCTTGCAGATGCAATTCATTTTGGTCTAAGTCATCTTAAGTGCACTCAGGTAAACACATATCCTAGACAGTTTTAGCTTAACTAGAAATATCCTACCAATGATATGAAAGTGAAGATGAAACATCTTAATATCAGTGGAGAAATGAATGCAGATTCCCTTCATGGTGAAGTTTACTTCGTTTCACCAGAGTGAGTGTTAGTAAACAAGCCATATTTAATTTGGTCACTTAAATACAGTGTAGAGTGTTATTAAATATGTCTCAGGATATCTGAGACACTGTTGAAGTATTGATGAACAGGATTTAAAAGAAGGATCTGTCCTTCATTTTAGGCAGCCATAGTCAGATAAGTATTAGACATTTGTGTTCAGGAAGTTTAACCAAAGGGACTTTTATGCCAGACATGAGGTTCCCTTTACAGCTGTCAAAAATATGATAATTTACATTTTTTATTCCTAAAACATAAGGTGTAAAA
>VYZR01061739.1:1390-19080 GCA_013400675.1 Oxylabes madagascariensis
CGAAACAACATAATACAAGGGTATCATGAGTTGTTTAACAATGCCAGTACCTGTGTGCTTAAAGCTACTTTTTAAGATGCGTGTTAGGAAAAATTATCTGTGCCTAATGCTGAATAAATATCCCAGAACTAGTGATTCTGCGTTACTATTGTGGGAAGACAAAATAGAAGAAAGTAGCAAGTTTGCAATTCCACAGTATCATGAGGAACAGCTGCCTGGCAGAGCTTTCTGGGCTCAGCAGTTAAAGTGTGGATGTGCTTTGCTGGGGCTTTACTCTAATCCCAGCCCTACCTGTGACACAGCTGTGACCCTGAGGATGCTGTCAAGTCATGGTTCAGGTCACACAGCTGGGGATCACTGTGATGCTCACAGATGCATTCTCAGAGGCAAGCTCTTCCAAAAAACTTTGTACCCAGGTAGGAATTGAGAAGAGGGTTCAATGTGCCAACTTTGGAAATATTTTTAGACAGCTGTAGAAACCTCAGAGGTCAGGAGATGAAGAAAACCCAAGTGCAAGGGTTTGATGTTTCTCTCTGCTGGTGACAGAACAGCAAGTACAGCATAGAGCAAGGGACAGCTTTAAAGCCTTGGGCTTGCAAGCCAGGCATGGATGGGGATCAGACTCCACACTTATGTGAAAGTCAGGAAGGTGAGCCACTTGAAATCTATCTTTGGAGGTAACCTCTGGAGTCATCTGTATTATCATTAATGTTGAAGGACTTCATTAGATGCTCAGCGGAGAAGGGTAGCCCAGCAGGTTTCATTTATAGTCTCGCTTGCACAGTGTGAGAAATATAAAATGAATGCACTTTCAAAGCTCTCCTGATGATTTGTTGCCAAAGAGAACTGGCCTGGTGTTCCAGTGTATTTGCCAGGCTTTAATTTCTGTCAGGCAGGAATGGTAGGCTGAGGTGGAGTATTTTAACCACTGATCTTCTCCTGGAGTTAGTTGCCTGGGTTAAACCAGATCCTTCTTATGAAAGTAGGAAGACAGGCACTCTAAAGCCAGTGCAGTAGCAGGAGCTTATACAATAAAATTCAAGTCCGAGCACAGAGATATAAAAATAATCTTCCCAAACCCAAAGCCTCATCCCTTCAACCCTTCTACTTCCAATATACAGACACTGAAAAATCTCCAGTCTTATTTCAACCTGTTTGGTTGGCTGACATGCTACCTGGGGGATAAAGATCCCTATCCTATAGAGCCCTAGAGATGGAATCACAAAATATTCTGTATTAGAAGGGATCCACAGGGATCACAAAGTCTAACACTTAAGTGAAGGGCCCTTACAGGGATTGAGGCCACAACCTTGGCATTATTAACACCCTGCTCTGACCAGCTGAGCTGATCACAGGGTCTGAGAGCAAATGATCTGGTCTGAGAAACTGCTGAGGTTTTAGGTCAAGTTTCATGCAATTTTTTGGCACTGACAAGAATAGGAAGAATAGGAAGCCCACTGTAAATGGGTTTAAAAGATTACAGTCAGCTTTAAAAGTCCTGTACAGGTGTTTAGAGTAGCAACTTGGGCTAAATAAGCAAAGGAACTTCTGTTCCTTTGAGCTCTTGTTCCTTATTTACAGCAAAGACTCTAAAAGCTGCAGATATTAAAGTTCAAAGACCATAGGTTTCCCATTCCCTTTGAAAAACGTTGCTTATTCATCTCTGTGTACTCATATAATTTAGCTCAGCTGCATCAATGAAAATTGGGGATAAATAATGTATTACACTTATCTGCCAATTAATGATTAATTTCCNCAAGCTACACAAGCAAAGTGGATAATGTGATCTTCCCCTTGCAGCTGGAAAACTGAATCAGGGAGTAAAATTAAAAGATTGTGCAGAAACCTGATGACAGAGTTAGAAAACAAATCCATGTTTCTTAAATCCTACAATACTATATATAATCCTCCAAAAGTGACAACTTTCTGTGCAACTGGGGGAAACATACTTAGTATTTTTTTTTAATAGAAGTTTTAATAAATTATACACAGACATACATATATACAAATATAAACAGCAGCTAATTTATGCATGCTAGCATCTTTTTTATTATTTACATTAGGACTGGAATCAGATGAAAAAGGTAAATTGTAAAAACAGAAAATGGAACTATGCCAAGTATACAAAATTATGATGCCCTACTTTGGGCCTTAAAAATGTTTTGGCAAACATGAGCAAATGGTTCTAAAGGTTGTGCCTATAATGTTCAAATTAGTTTTCAATAATAAAATGAAATCAATTAAAAAGGCATCTTGGGAGGTAGGGTATGATAGCCAAAACTGCACATGAACAACTCCAGCAACAGCTGAGTGGCTGCCAAACCGTATGCCAGTGTGAAGTACAACAGAAACGTGTGAACAACAGATTTGGAAAAAAAGGTAGGAAAAAAAGACACCTGTGATTATCATTCTAGCAGAAAGGTAACAGCTTAAGATATATGAAAAGACCTTGCTTGGCCTCTTTCACTAAGTATAGAGCACAGATTTAATGATACTCACACACTGTATAAAACTATGAAAGATTTCCTCTCTGTTCAGAAAAAAAAAAAAATAGCAAGCTTTAGAACTGGGAAATAAACAGGTATACTTTACCATCTTGTTTTGGCAGAAAATCCTCTCCCTTGCACAGTGAACAAGCACAGATCTCTTTATGCCCCCATTGCAGCTGGGACTGATAAAACACCTAACAGAAACCACATGAGAAATAAACTTTATGCAGAAATCAAGGAGAAACTACCGTGGAGGGTTTGTTTTACCCAAATCCTGTGGGTTCAGCAGACTCCCAGCACATACCCCAATTTTAGAAGCTGTTGACTACAAGAGGCTTGACTCCTTCCAGAATCAACTTGAGTGAGAGAACTTACTCTTTTTCCTGCTCTTATCTGTGAAGATCATCTACTTTGAATGTTTTACAAATAATGATTTCTCCCTTAGAACTGTTACTGGATAGCCCCAGGTGGGAAATACATCTGAGTTATTGTTCATGGCAACAGTCTTGCTGTGGGTGGCATTAAGCCACTGACTGGTCTCAGGAGAACATCAAGTGGAGTTAAAATCAATACTGGTGTTTTAAGAGAATCTCTCTTGAGGATTTTGGTGACACCTGCCAAGGCATGGGAACACAGCAACAAACCCACTGCTTTTGGACTGCAAAGCATTTTCACAGGGCTGTTGATGGCTCAAGTACAGGCAGCAGTGTAGCTCAGCCAGGCTCACTGAATGGTGTCTGAGTGAGCTGGGCTGAAATGAGGTCTAGCACAGCTTCCTGGCAATGTTAGCCATGGATACAAACAACTGGCCTGGAACCCCCTGATGGCACCACACCGAGGGGTGGAATTGACACACCTGATGGACAGGATGCCGTCCAGGAGGGCCTGGCAAGCTCAAGAAGTGGGCCCATGGGGATCTCACGAGGTTTAACAAGGCCAAGTACAAGGTGCTGTACCTGATGTGGAGCTGCCTTCGGTACCAACGCAGACTGGGGAATGAACAGACCCAAAGGAGCCTCCCTGAGAGGGACTTAGAGGGTACTGGTGGGTGAGAGGCTCCAGCCATGGGCCCTTGCAGTCCAGAAAGCCAAACATGTCCTGGGCTGCATCCAAAGCAATGAAGGAGGGGATTCTGCCCCTCTGCTCTGCTCTGCTCTGCTCTGGTGAGACCCCACCTCCAGCACTGTGTCCAGCCCTGGGGATCCCAGAACGGGAAGAATTGTTGGAGTGAGTCCAGAGGAGGTCACCAAGATGATCAGAGAGATGGAGCACCTCTCTAGAGAGGAAAGGCTGAGGGAATTGTCCATCCTGGAAAGGAGAAGGCTTAGGGGTGACCTAAAAGTGGCTTTCCAACACCTGAAGGATCCCTATAGGAAACATGAAGAGGGACTTAATACAAGGGCATGTAGTGACAGGAGAAGGAGAAATGGCATTAAACTGAAATTGGGCAGGTTTAGATTAGATATTAGAAAGAAATTTTTTACTCTGGAGATGGTGAGACAGTGGGACAGGTTGCTCAGAGAAGGTGTGGATGCTTCATCCCTGCAAGTGTTCAAGAGGATGTTGGATAAGGCCTTGAGCAAGCAAGCCTAGTGAAAGTTGTCCCTCTCCATGGCAGGGGGCTGGAGCAGGATGATCTCTAAAATCCCTTCCAACCCAAGACATTATATGATTTTATTGCAAGTGATAACAACCACCACACAAGCATTTGTCCAGCTCAACCCCAAATGGTTGGTCATTTGCATCGATTGTGGGTAACATGTAGAAGGGATTTGGTAACGACCATGAAACAGCTGGAATTTTTTCCTTTTACTTGGGTAGTACAGGCAATGGGAAACACCACAGAGCCTGCAATGAGCAAAAATGCCAAATGTGTATTTATGGCTCTTTAACTGTTGAAAGACACTAAAAACCGATACCTAGGAACTGAAAAGGGGGAAGGCACCAGTACAGCGTAGTACAATTCTTCTGAAAGATGTTATTATTGTTTATAGAGGCTTGAGTTTTGAGTGATATTTTTTTTTCATCATTTTACAGCTTCTTGCCTAGTTTCTCTTGGCTTAAACATAAGAGGTATTTAAGATCCCCAATGAGTATGTGAAATAAAAACAGGGAAGAATTGAGGCTGTTGCTGAGCAGCCTAAGGTTAAATAACTTCTGTGGAAAAGTTTCTTGCCATGTAAATTCCACCCATTTTTCTCTGCTTACAATCCCCCATTGAAAGCTCTGCAAAAGCTACAAAATTCTTCTGCAAACTTCACATACTGCATTTGTAATTAATATCTCATACTTCAAGCAGATCTGTTTGGAAGACAAATTTTGCCATTATACTAAAAAATTTGCGTGTATTGAATGAATATTCTTTTATATTCAGGAAATTGTTTTCCAGTACTTGGTACTATTTATCTTCTTTCTGAATTAGTTGTTTAAATCATCCTTGATTTCTACTAAGTTTTGAGTACACACAGTTTTAGTTCTCTTTGATCCTTTGTCCCCAAGCACTTCATCTTCCATCTAGATCACATTAGCAGATCCCACTACATTTCCACAGCTAAAACTCTCTACTCTTTCTTCCAAATGGCTGTAAACTCAGATTACTTTCCACTTCGCTCTCTGTGCATCCTCCTAGCCCTTCAATGTAAAGGGCCAGATTCAACAGGACATATAATGAACATTCATATTTCAGCTTAGCTTAGAGCCCTATAGCTTGGACCATTTATGACACTGGTTTAGTTTTTCTGAATAAAAATGCATGAGTTTGAGTTCTTTGAATCTAAGACCTAAAACTCAGTTTCTGTACTTTTTTGGCTATTGCTTTAGCCCCTACGAAGCGCAGGAGAGAACGGCTTTCAGAAACACTTCTTCCTTTTTTTTTATTTACAGTTTGTAGGATTAAATATCCTCACACTGCTGTTGTGTGTTCTCACTCAGAGAAGCCAGATAAATCTAGTTTCCATATATGGATTTTAGGTGTTTAACATGAATGTTTGAATTCCTGTTTTCTTTCTGTAACATTTGTTTAACCATGGTGCTCCACTTAGCTGAACCTTTTTCAAGAGCTGCTCCTAACTGTGGCTGTTTTGTACTATGTAATGTTGATGATATATGACAAATATGGTTTTCCTATGAAATTTCACAACAAGAATGATAATTGCTTTTCTTTTTGTTTTTCAGTACAGCAGATCAAGAGTTGTTATGAGGAACAAACATCATAGTAATTATAGCTCTCGATATTAGCTGTGAATGTAAAATTCACTACTGGAGAACATTGATCTTTTAGAAATTTTAATTTTTTTCCAAATTCCCCATAAAAAGGATGTTCAGGGGCTATTTCTCATACTTTTTATCCTGTCTTAAATGTTCTGGTTCAGATCACAGCTCTCAGTATCAGTAAATTAGCCATCCATACAAATATTCATCTTGGCTTCAAAGACAAAAGGTTGATGTCTATTGTGAAAAAGTAAGGGTAATTAATAGCAACAGAAGTGCCACTAATTCACAGTAGGTCTATAAAAGGAAAAATAATCAGAGGCAGGTAAAAACACCTGCTCTAATTTGCATCTTCCTCTAAAAGTTTCCTGCCAGTACAGTGTCAGAAGGATGTACTCACTGTGACCCTGGTGAAAATCAGAAACCTCTGCTCTTGTGGCCCAGTAGCTGTAAGGAAATCTCAGAAAAATGAAGCAAGCATCTCGAGAAATATCCCTTGATTCAGAACCACTGGCATGTGACTGAGAAACAGGGCTACTGCACTGTGTTGAACCCCCAAGTTGGAGGGTTTGTATCAGTGGATCTCTCTCTTTCCATACTAGGATGTATGATTCATGCCAGTATCATCCACTGCTGCTAATTGCATCAGTTTTGTAGAAAACAGAAAAAAATACATGAGTAATACTAGGTTTGAGCCTACACATAAAGAAATGGGCTTAAATTTCCCTTTAGAGTAGAAATCTTTTTTTTAGAGTAGAAATCTTTTTTACAGCATTTGGAAGATTCTGTGGTTGATTTTTAGACGATTTTTTTCCCCAGTATGTTTGCATTGTATGGCTCTGGTAATATTCACTGTCCTGTAAATATAAAGCCATTTAAGCAGACTGTCTACTCTCAGCCCTTCTCTTTTCCCCTCTTCCCCTTTCCTCCAGCATCTTCATTTCCCTGCCTTGCTGCCCACAAGCTGCAGGCTATCCAAGCCCATTTATTTCCACATGTACTCAGCCCTGGCCCTTAGTTTCTCCCTTAAGTGTTTACACAGATGTGGGCCTAATATTTCTGAGTCTGAGAGATTTTAGCTTACTAGTACCTGCTGGTCTTTTCCCAAGGGAAAAATCTCTCAGGAAAGCTTCTTCTCAAAACAATCCAGGTAAACAACCATCTTTCTCAAAACAATCCTTTTCCAAGTGGTGTGTTTGCCTTCTGGTTCTGTTTCTCTAGTCTAACCAATGGGATTAGAGAGGTGTCATTCCTATTCACCAATAGGAATGTATTAAGTCTGTATCGTAATACCTTATAAAAATAGTAAGAATTAGACAATAAAAAACTCTATGCCTTCTGAAAACACTTGGAGTCTTTCATCTTTTTCTCGTGTCCAACAGTGACACACATATACCAAATTTATCATGTTTGATATCTCAAACCTTTGTTTTCAACAGCTGCCATTGGCTGTGGGTCCCTGGAGAAGAGAGTAAGAAAGAATATCAAGGGCTGGTCAAGTCCTTTGAAAGTAGGAAGTCTTTGGTTGCTGTAGGGCTGAAGGACAATGTAAGAACCCACAGAAAGCAAAGCACAGACACATTTTCAGCAGCAGCAGCAGTAGTGTGAATTTCATTCTCCACATTCAAGGCCAAGGAACTCAGCTTACTCTACAACACCAGCCACAGAGTACTCATTACTGGTGGTAATGGGGGGAAACAAGAGTTTCTCAGAGAATATTTGTGTTTTACTGAAACTACCTTAAATATTTTGAAGCTGGTTAAGTCTCTAGGGTAAACAGTGCACATTAAAGAACATTAATTGCATAATACAATCTTAAAACATTAGTATTAGCATATTTAAATCATGAACGCTAGTAGATAATATGAATTTTAATTAGGATTTTTTTTCTGTAATGAAAGAGAAAATAATTTTAAAAGGAAGTAATTTTTACTAATTTGTTCTCTTCATCCTGATTTCTCAGCTAAATAATGAACTATAGAAAAAAAAATACTTTATTATATATTTTCCCAAGAGACCTGAATGGTTCAATATGAACTGTTTGTTCTTTCAGAGAATAGCCAAGCCAAGCTAATTAAATTCCAGGCTAAACTAGCTCATACAGTTCAACTCCATCTGAATTTCTTCTCAGAAGTTCATTAATTCTACTGATTCATCAATAATTTCCCATAAATATAATTACTTAACACAATGACATGAGGCTGTTCCTTAAAACGGTGTGAAGAACATGAGTGCAGGTCCATCTGACAGGTCACACTACTAGACCTGGTGCAACCCAATTCCATACTGATTGTGAAAAATCCTANTTAATTGCATAATACAATCTTAAAACATTGTAATTTTAAAATAACCCAGTATTAGCATATTTAAATCATGAACGCTAGTAGATAATATGAATTTTAATTAGGATTTTTTTTCTGTAATGAAAGAGAAAATAATTTTAAAAGGAAGTAATTTTTACTAATTTGTTCTCTTCATCCTGATTTCTCAGCTAAATAATGAACTATAGAAAAAAAAATACTTTATTATATATTTTCCCAAGAGACCTGAATGGTTCAATATGAACTGTTTGTTCTTTCAGAGAATAGCCAAGCCAAGCTAATTAAATTCCAGGCTAAACTAGCTCATACAGTTCAACTCCATCTGAATTTCTTCTCAGAAGTTCATTAATTCTACTGATTCATCAATAATTTCCCATAAATATAATTACTTAACACAATGACATGAGGCTGTTCCTTAAAACGGTGTGAAGAACATGAGTGCAGGTCCATCTGACAGGTCACACTACTAGACCTGGTGCAACCCAATTCCATACTGATTGTGAAAAATCCTAGATGCATCTCATCAGTTATCTCCATGATACAAGTGGCCAGAGCAGAGAAAAGCCTCTAGGAATCTGACAGGAAACAAGCAGTGACCCTAGGTGAGAACAACACCATTTATCATGGACGTTCTTCCACCTCTTTTGATTCTCTCCCGGGAAATAACGATTTTTTGAATTCCTTAATGCCCAACTCCCAAATGATAATGATTCATAATTAAGTTAAATACCAGGATGCAAACAGCTCTGAAATAGCTATGCCTAAACTCTGAAATATTTCCATGCATGTCTGTGCTGGGTAAGTCCTATTTTCGAGCTCCTGTAACATCCTTTCCTTTCTCCTTCTCACACCAGAGATATATCCAGAGATATAACTACTATAGTGTTTGTTACTCATAATAACTCTTGATCTGCTGTGCTGAAAAACAAAAAGGAAAGCAATTATTATTCTTGTTGTGAAATTTCGTAGGAAAACTATATTTGTCATATATCATCAACATTACATAGTACAAAACATAGCCACAGTTAGGAGCAGCTCTTGAAAAAGGTTCAGCTAAGTGGAGCATCATGATTTAGAGCACTCACAATGTTAGCCAGAGGGAGTTCATCCAGGAGGGATTCAGTTGGCTGAGAGGAAGTCTGGGACTTCCAATAATACCATAACACAACCTTTTAACACAGTGTAGCCAGTTGTGTTTAAGCCAATGTTTAAAGCTGTTCTGAACAAGGCTTCTTAAATTTGTTGAGAAGTATTGCTAAAGGGCAAAAATCATTCTCTGCCTTCAAACTAACTTACTAAAAAGGCAAATTCACAAAAGCACAACTGGGCTGAGGTAATGAAGCATCCATTCCTGCAAGCTCTCACTCCATACAGTAATACTCGAAATGGCGATGAGCTTTAAAAATATAAAAATAGTAAACTTAATGATCAGGGTGGCATGGGAGGTTTCGAGAAATGAGTATTATGAAAGGAACTTCAAGAACACTGCCCTTGCTTTATGACTTCTGATTACTGAGCAATATAGCTTTATACTTCTGCATCATTAGTGTGATATAAATATCTCTTCAGTTGACGTGTGAGATTATCTGCTGTGAGGATATATGTCATTTTGCACAGCAGCTGCAAGTGCAAATGTTTTGACCAGACTTAATCAAAAACAAAACAAAAAAAACCTCAAAATGACACTTTGGATTTTGCCTTTACTATTTAAATTCAGGATCTGGCACAATATTCTGCATCAATGACAAAGCCCCAATTATCTTCTATCATGAAACATCAAAGTTCTAAATTGTAGAAATTGTGTTAAGAATAGGGTAGAAGTACCTCTACTTCTAGAAGTATCTAGAAGGAGTGTGTTAATATATGGGTTATACAAGGCAAGACATTTCTCTAAGTCTGATGCTGCAGAGCTTCTGTCTTTCCAAAGTGTAAAATTCACAGTAACCAAGTTAAGCAATTACTGGTTTAAAAAATTAATTCTGTAGATGATTCATTGTGCTCTGAAAAGTCTTTCAAGACAGAAGTACAGCCCTCTGAGCAGGACAACACTATAGATCTGTGTATGAAGACCAAATATTTTAGACTGTATTTTCCTGTCACCTGTCTAATCTAACCCCACTCTATGGAGTAGCATGGAGTCTCCATTAGTTAGTTTTTATAGATTCCACATTTTTATTACTGCTGTGTCCTGTTGGTTCTATTCACTTTTGTTCTCTCAAAACAGAAAATAATCTGGACTGTTCTTGCAGCCTGATAAATGTTGTTTCTTAGGTCATAATTACTTCATTAACGAAAGAGTGCTGACCATGATTACATTTTCTAGTCTGAGAATCTAAATATTTCTAGAGAAAATCTTTACGTATTCCTATAGTGTTTAGAATCAAGTAGACTAGCTCCCTTTTTTGTAATTAAAGTGGGATGAGATAAGAATTAATTGTTGATTTATATACAGGCAGAAGAGAGAAATGAAACCGGATGAAGTTACAGTTCAACATAAAACATTGCTTTTAAGCTATTTATTTTCCTAAAAGTTCTGTCCTCAAGCATCTACTAATGCATCCAGCTCTCAGAGAGTAAACAGATATTAACATATGAGGTGGGTTGACCCTGGTTAGATGGCACCAAAAACACCCTACCACTGCCCATCTCATCCAGGCAGGGGAGAGAAAATATAACAAAAGGCTCATCGGTCAAGATAAGGGCAGGGAGAGATCACTCCCCAGTGACTGTCATGGGCAAACTGGACTCAGCTTCAGAAAATTAGCTTAATTTATTACCAATCAAATCAGAGTAGGGTAAAGAGAAATAAAAACCAAACCTTAAAACAACTTCCCCTCCCCTTTTCCCAGGTTCAATTTCACTCCAATTCCTCTTCCTCTTCTCCCCTCGTCCCCCCAGAAGCACAGGGGGACAGCAAATGGGGCTGTGGTCAGTTCAATACATGTCTCTCCCACTCTCTTCTCCTTGGGTGAGGTCTCCTCACGCTCTTCCACAGCCCTAATGTGATCCCTCCCGTGGGATGCAATCCCTCAGGAGCAGCCTGCTCCAGCGTGGGTCCCCCACGGGGTCACAAGTTCTGCCAGCAAACCTGCTCCTGTGTGGGCTCCTCTCTCCAAAGGCCACAGGTCCTGCCAGGAGCCTGTTCCAGGGTGGGCTTCCCACAGGGTCACAGCCTCCTTCAGGCACCACCAGCTCCACTGTGGGTTCCTCCATGGGCTGCAGGTGGATCTCTGCTCCCCCGTGGTCCTTCATGGGCTGCAGGGGCACAGCTGCCTCACCTTGGGCTGCACCAGGGCTGCAGGGGAATCCCTGCTCCAGCACCTCCTGCCCCTCCTTCTGCCCTGACCCTGGGATCCGCAGGGTCTCTCCTTTTGCAATTGCACAGGAGATTTTTCCCCCTTCTTAACTCTTTTATCCCAGAGCTGTTACCACCACTGCTGATGGGCTTGGCCTTGGCCAGCAGCAGGTCCATCTTGGAGCCATCTGGCATTGCCTTTTTTGGACATTAGGAGCTTCTGGCAGATTCTCACAGAAGTCGTCCATGTAGTTGCTCTCACTACCAAACTCTTGCCATAAAAACCCAATTCAAAATATAACATAAGAAATTTGATGAACAGTCTACACAAGGTGCATGGCCAGTTAGAACAATTCCTTTCCCTCAGCCGTGCAGTCAAATCTTGATTGCAAACTGCTGGAAAACTTCAATGGTTATACCATTTTTAATTTAATAAATCACCAGATGCATTCTTAGCAAAACTTGTCATCAGTGTTCTGTTTCACTTGTATTGGTAAGCATTCATTTCATACATCCTCCTCCTGAGCATTGTTTTATACTTGGCTTGTTCCAAGGTCCCGTGGATTTCTGGCTGCAGCACTCACAGCAAAATTCAGCAAGCAAGATTGCAGAGCCAGGAAATCAGAATCCAGCCACAGAAAGAATAAGAATAAAATTAGCAAAACTATGGATAAAACTAACTCCTTAGAAATCAAAATATTAGAGCTATGGCCTCAGTCTGTAATGTCTCTACAGTTAGTTGTAAAAAATTCTTTCTACAGCTTGGTAACATGGTATGTTATGGGATAGGCTATGTGTTCACCATGTTCCTTGAAGGTACTTTTTTTAGAACCTGATGGCACATGTTGTACAAGGACCACCCTGAGCAGCAAAAAATAGCAGGCAGCAGGTGAGACTCGTGCTTGGAAAAGCCATCTGTTCCTGTAACCTGCCTCAGCGCTCCCCAAGCAGCATCCTCCCGACTCTGCAGGCAAAGGCATGTGTGGTCTAATCCTTCACCAGAACAATTCCCCGTGGAGAAGCTGTAAATACCCTACCATCCACCTGCTTCATGGTGTCAGATTGCTCTTCCAAGTTCACCAATGGTTCGTTGATCATTTAGTTCTCTGAAGGATGAAAATAGACTTAATTGCTTTAGTTCAGTAAGGGAGAATGTGTTGGTAAAAACTTCACTGAAATATACTCATTTACGAATAATTATATAAATTCTTGAGAAGCAACTTTTATTGTGGGTTCTTTTCAAAAAGAAAGGCACAGAATACAAATGAGGTGGTGAGAAAGGACAATGAATGCTTGCACCATCTCTGATATCAGAATGATGCAAGAGATCATGCCTAGATGTCATACTTTGGAAAATGTGATCTGCTGACTTGATTTCACCTATTATCCACCAATAACAAATATTGCATATGACAGTCACAAGCATCTTAATTGAAACTAATTGCTGAAACTCAGGAATGTTTGAAGAATCCACGTTAGTCAATTATCAAGATCGTTCAAGATAAAAGGAGTCCTGTACATGATTAATTTTTTAAGAAGGTAATTTTAATTAAAATTTATTCATGGACTAATTAGCAAGCACACATACAATCTCTAAAATTCTACTCTCTTCAAACAATAAGAGCTGTAATTTGGAGGATGCTACCACACTCTTCATGGATAGCAAAGACATTGAATGCTGTTCTTGCTTAAAAAAATTCAGAGCAACCCTGTATACAGAGAAGCAAAGTCACCATAATAGTAAACAGCACAGAGATTGCATAATCTTTAACCAGATGAATAGATGTTTGTTACAATCTGACAGCATTACAATTACTGGAATGCAGCAAACCTGTCACTTCATATTGCTCGATCATTTTGAAGCCCTGGAGCTGGTGTTGTTTTATCCATTCTTTTTCCTTACCTTTTTTTTTTCTGAGAAAACCACATGAAACCACTATGGTTGCATTGTATTCCTGTTTCTGTGCTGTATTACAAATGGCAAGCAGGAAATCTTTTTTTTTATTAAGGACACTAGTCAAAGCCAAGATGCAAAAATCGGGTTGTCATACAGGCATGAACCACAGAATGCCATGTCATGTAGCTTTAGGGAGTGCAACATCCACAACTCAGGAAGGGAGATGTTAGAGCTGTCAGTGTCAAGCCTCTGAATGTGTGCACAGCAATAGCTGAAGTGGGACAAAAGAGCAGTGAGCAGTGTAAGGACGGCTATTCAGATGAAAACAGATATTGAACAAAACTCTGGGATGCACTAAGTTTTTTTGATTATGGTATGTAGTTATGATTCTTTCCTTTTTTTTTTTTTTTTTTTTAATTCCTTAAGAAAGACAAAGTGGAATTACAGAAACTACAGAGAAGAGCATCTAAAATGTTTAAGCAGCTGCCTTAGGAAGAGAGACAAAATATTTTGAAACTTCAATTTGCCAAACGGAAGACTAGAGAGTGATATGGTTGGGATTTACAAAAAACATGAATAGTACAGTAAGTTAAGATGGAAGATTAACTATATGGAAACCTCAGGAGATCATCTTCTGACCTCGGAAAGTTATCTGGTCCTACTTTCTGCTCAAAAAAGGGCAATTTCAAATATGGAAGGTTGTGTAGATTGAGCATGGAACTGGTGTTCGCCAAGTCCAGAAATATTACAAATAAGGAGCACTGAAGCTGACTGACAATACGTTAAAACATAAAAAAAAGTACTTTTTTACATAGAGAGTAATGAGAATTTCTCTTATGGTGAGTTTTGCAGACTCAATTTAAGCATGTTCAAAAAGCTGTTAGGCAAGTTCACAGACAACAGATGCGCAGCCAGATTACAAAGGGGTGGAACCTGTAACATCCCTAATCAAATTTTGGGAAACAGCAAGGGCCATGACCTGTAAAGAGAGGGATTGCTCATGCTCTCTTCCCAAAAAGCATCTCCAACAGCCATTCTTGGGAACAGGATAGATGGAGCACTGAAGTCACATCATAGGCAATTCCTTATGTTTCTGTGCTTTCTCGAACAGCTGAACATCTTTGTTGAAAAGCTTATGTATAAAACAGAAACTGTTCTTCGGTTTTGTTGGTTTGGCTTGTTTCCTTTTTTGCTTGCCTGCCGTGTCCTACATATATCTGAATAACTATTTAACCTGGACCTTTAGAAACAGAACAAGCTTGCACAAGACTGTAGCATCACAGGTCCTTTCCCTGCATTGTTCAGGCACCAAAAGCCATGAGGCTGGCATGATGTAATTCTGCGTTCTCAGCTGCAGGATGTGCAATGTCTCTCTGTCTTATGTAAGGTAGAAAGGACAGTGGATCCATCCCAGCTTTGCTATTTTTGTAACATGCTCAAGTACCTGGCAGATTCTAATCCTAAATGAAAAGTGAATGGCTCTCCTGCAAAGATTGCTATTTCCTGTTATTTCCAAAATAATATCTTCAAAATTACTTTCCTGGAGGATTCAGTGAATATTTCTTAATAGTGTGCAATTTGTTCATTTCAATTTACATACATAAACCAGATCTGCTTCTTTTGGTACATCCTAACCCAGACTTGGACTGTCCTTCAGATGTGCATTGACTTGCATCTTGATCGATAAGATTAAAGAGCCTGTGTCTTACCTTCTTGCAGAAAAACACTTTAAAAGCTGTGATTAATGTTCTGTGTCAGACTAAAAATGATATCTCTCCTACATGCAGATAAACAATTTCCAAGGCAACTCACAAAAAATATTACATACAGAGATATTGCTGAAGACTTATAATCTCTTTAAGATATTCATGCTTTCTTTAAAGTAGTCAAAACTTATTTTAATTTGGGGTAAAGAACCAATTAAAGGATAAATCTTGCAGAAATTCTCAACACTACCATGCAATTTTTAATGTAGATTTTTTCCTAAATTTCTATGATGATGAGTTAAATTCCACAAGATTTTGTGGGCACTGGAGAGTAGTGTTTAATATCATATGAATGGAATGATTAAAATAATGATCTAATTACTAATAACTCTTTTTAAGATGAGAAGCTAAGCTCAATTACTGGCTAACGAAACACACTTCTATGCTGGCCAGGGAATTTACAATGACTGTTTAGTGATGTCTTGATACATATCTTCAAAGGACACATCTACTCCTCAGAATGCAGAATATTTGGGCATTCCCTGAACTTTGGGATCTCTCCCTTCACTTCTCTCTCCTATCCTCGTTCCAGAGGAGAGGAGCCCTCCAGTGCTTACAGGAGTTTGCATTTGGGTTGCTGGTGACCTACTTGAAACAGATGGAGAGAGAACAGCCTGTTCTTATCCTCATGGTTAGTGTGCTCCTCTCTGTAATAGGCACTTTGAATTCAAATCCTGCAGGTTCCCTGCCTCACACAGACCCCAAAAGTGGTCTCACATTGCAGTGAGTGCTTTCAATAGCAGGCTGCACAACCCCCCGTTGGCTGCCACCACCTTATAGGTACCTGTGGAAGTTCAAGCTGTGAATCCCACGTTCTCCCCAGCCCCTGCTGCCAGGCTGCTGGTCAGTGTCCAAGCCCAGCAGACAGCAGGGTGCCTGGCCACAGACCTCAGTCCTGCAATGCCTGGCAGCTCTTTTAGCTTCAGCATCTACCTCTGCAGTACAAATTCTGTTCCCAGCGCTCTTAGCTGTCAAGTCTGCAGACTTTATACAGCAATGCCTACATCTCTGTTTGAAAATAGCCCATGGGCTTTGCTGGCTTAAGTTTCCCTCTGAAACATCAGAATAACATCAGGTTCCTATCACTGAGTCAACGACACTAAAGACAGTGAGAAATGCAGTCATTCCAGCCCTTTCCTGCACAGTGGTGCACATACTCGACAGCTAGGCTGCTGGTCCATTCAGATTTTTTGTGCAAAAGCTAACTTACCAAACAAGCCCTCAGTCCAGCTAAGTGAGGCGTCATCAAGCACCTCAATGACAAAATAAGGAGCCCGTTTTCTGCAGGAAAGCTTGTCACAGACTGAATGTGCTTTCCTCAGTCCTAAGTCAGCCAGCTCTAGTAGGTTTTGCTAAGCCCTGTGCTGCTGAAGGTGCCCTCTGGAATTGTCTTGATTTAAATCATATTTCACATGTTGCTCGGTGCTCATTTTTTGTGTCAGCATAATGCTGTGGGATTGGGGATTTTTTCCCTTCTGTGATATCTGTATTTTGAGTCCTCCTTTTATTCTTTTTGGCTCAGCCTTTCAAAGCCACACTGTGCACTTTTATAGCTCTGCAGATGTTACATGATCCAATCTCTTCTTCTGCCTCCTACTCTGCAGTTTATACTCTGACCAACTGATCTTGTTCAGTAATGTGTATCTTACAGCCCAATGAACAAAATCAAAGCAGTAACTCTGAGGTGGTGTGGCTGTTCAATGGGTGATGCATCCATGGTGGTGGTCTCCTGACCCTCTTTGCCATCTACCTAGGACTCGGGGAAGAATAATAAAGCTTCTCGTAACTTGATAAATCAGTGATCTGGGAACTGGTTGTTGCTTTGTGGTTTTAATGTTTCTTTGGGAAAAGGACACGTTGTGGCCCCTGCTTAAGTTCCCCTTTGTTTTGTTCTCCTTGATCTCTGTCCCAAAACAAAAGGTCACTCATAAAATATCAGAACAACTGATGCTTTTTCTTCACTCAAGATAAGAAGATATATGTATACTTGGAGAGCCTGCAGTTTTTACCGTATCACAGATGGTTTTTCACCTAGAAGCTCTGTTTGGACACCTGGTATTTCTAGTCAGTAACTACTTATTTTGCAAAAATTTATATGAATTTAAAAGGAAACAATTCTGGAGTTGGTAGCATCTCAGGCAAGGATAGAAAACACTGATCTGTGTTTTTAAGAAGAGCTTTCAGGAAAAGTTTTGAGATGACTTCCTGGACTGCCTGATTGGAGCCAAGGAAGCTGTGCAGCAGAACTATTACCTTTCTTAGGTTTTATCCAGTTTACGTAACCATAGAAGGACCAGCTCAGCCCATTTAAACTCTCCCCAAGGTACCTGCTCCTCCCACCGACCAGAGAGGTAAAGATGATGACAGACTAGAACCTGAAGGCCTTAGAGTCAAGAGAAGAGAATCCATGCCTTAAATTTCAGAAATATATTTTAAAATATTTCTCAAACTTAATTTGCAATTTGGGGCTACATTCTTTTGCAAGTGCATGACTGAAATTTACTTGGCAGTAATTCTACTTGAAAGGCCAATATTTCATGGCAGAGCCAAGGAAAGGAAAATGCTTCTTCTATTTTTCTAGGAAAAAAATTACCATTTTTTCAAGAATTTTATAGAAAACTCTTGAAAATGTTAATATTTTGAAGCATGCTTGTTGCATTAGCCAAAAAAAATAAAAACAAAAGAACAAATCAAAAAAAAAAAAAAAAAAAA
>VYZR01061746.1:0-13574 GCA_013400675.1 Oxylabes madagascariensis
AGGAAATAAAATGGGGCACTTGGTAAAGGGAAGCAAGGAAGAAGATATTGTAACTGGGACAACTGTTACCATTACATAATCCACCTGGCATGGTTATCACAAGTGTGGAACCTTGTGGATGTATGTTTGTTAGAAAATATCAAATTCCTCCTGCATTTCAGTGACAGTTTGTGCTGTTGATACAGTATCCTGGTGATATGACATCCTTTGTGTGATTCCACCTGTTGGGCCATATGTTCTACATATAGCTATAGATGGGGATAAATTAGGCCTGTCCATTTGGGTATATACTTATTTCTGATTTTTTAGATATTCTAATAAATAGTTGAAGGCTTCCAGAATTCTCAGAATATTTTCCAAAGGAAGAACATGATTCACTTGCTTGCTCCTTGCTGATTGATGATAATGAAAAAGTAGAACCAAAATTATTTAATATGTGCCAAATCCCTTCTTTTCCTGTACAATAGGGTACACAGAAATTTTGATAAGCTTCTTGGAAATATATTTGTGCAAAGCTTACAGACTATCTCCATTCTTTACTCACTTCATTTAATTGCAAGGTGTTGCTAATCTGTCACAAATTTAGGGCCAAAGATCACTTTGTGATGGTTAAATGCACACAGGCAGAGAAAAAAATAGTTACATGCGTGTGCATCAAGCACTCAAACAGGTATGTGGATAGAAAAGAAATATAATCTGAATTTTGAAGTTGTGAAAAATCTGCCCAAGTTTGGAGGTCGCAGTAAGACACATCATGAACACCACATAATTCCCTAGAATACAAGCAAGTTTGCAATTACAGACCAGTCTTCAGTGAGACATGAGACAAAGTTTTAATGCCATTTTATTTCCTGCCTCTCCCTGTTTCTGAACAGATGAGTCTAGACTAGACAGACAAAGCTCTCAGCTTTGGAGCCTTCCCAGTGCTATAGTATTAGGTTTGATTGTGGAGTTTTTTTTTTGTATTTAGAGCCTGAGAAGAGAAACTTGGGAATCATCTTCTGTTTCTCATAAAAGATAATGGAGAGATTCAACAGGAATTGAGTGTTTGAGATGTGTGGGAGAGAACACCTTCGGACACTATTTTTAAATCAAGGTTCTTTCATATTGCTCTTGTTTTAAAGGATAGAACATGTAATCAGCAAGTTCTTATCTATTATTTTTAAAGCAGAAACTTCCTGATTCTTCCCTGCACCTTTCTGTGGGAGAACAAAGGGAGACTTTGCAAGAGAACTAGTCAGTAAGAAAGGAATTCTACGGCAAACTAGATAATTGATAACCAAATAATCCCTGACAATGTTATCAGGTTAAAAGACAGAAGTCACCTTTGCAAGCTGTTCTGGAATGCTGTCCCAGAAGAATGCATGATCTGCAACCTGCAACGGAAAGAAAAAGGCAGGCAAGTTGGAGTTAGAACTGGATTAGATTTTGCTACATAATACATTTAGTGAAACTTTTTGTTTTCAAGATGTTGGATTTACTGTCTCAAGTAAGTCCTTCAACTGACATCACTAAAGCAAGAGAGTGGTGCTGGCAGGGAATGAGGCCAACTGAGCTGTAGTGTTAGAGCCAGAGTTAGTCAGAACAAAACTACAGATCCAAACAACCAGGTTGTTTAATATTTGAACTTCAGCTTTGAACACTACAAGAAATTGTGATTGAAATAGACCCATCTTGCATTATATGAGTACTTGGGGTGAAGGGCTTTAGAGTTCTTCAAACAGTTTAGTGCAAATATTATTTAGTACAAATATAACCATTTAAAGAATTCAATAATGACATATTTATATTTTCCATTAACATTTAATTAACTGAACTCTACTAAATATTTTCTAAAAACTGTAATTATACATTTAAAATCAGAATTCCTTGCTGAAAAGAAACAAAAATAAAATTAACTGGCTTTTAATCTTCTTTGTAACTAGAACAGAGAATATATACTTCTAGTTCCATGAATGGTAGAAACCACTACTACTGTTATTTTAGAATTATTTTATTTAAATGAATTGGATTATACATGAAATATTTTGCCATTAGTAGCAGGGAAGATTTTGATTATCACAGCTTGTAGTTTTAAACATACAAACTACAATTAAAAGGTTCAAGTCAGAATAAATTAATAATGGATACATTGCTGAAATCACTCTTTGATAAATACATTTTTATACAATTTAAATTACTCATCATGAAGAATACATCCTGCTCCCAGATGGACAAAACTGGCAAAACAGGAATACTAATAATAATGAAAAAAAAGCTGGAACAACAATTTGTGCAATGAAGGGAACAAATTGTACCTAAGGTACAAAATAACAGACTCCAAGCCAGTGAGCATTTAAGCATATGTTTAATTGTAAACAGGTGAACAGTTCATCTCCTTTTAATGAGACAACTGAGAAGTGAAATGCACTTGTGGGGCTGAGGCCTAACATAGCTATTATTGACTAGAGTATTAATCAATTAAGAAAGCCATAAAAAAGCAGTGGTGGGTATGTAAATGTTAAATATGCCTGTTTGTGCTAGAGTGTTTGACAGATTTGCTTCTTCCCTCTGAACTGTGGAAATGAGTCATCCTGTCACCAAGGAGATGGACTACAGGTGGGTTTCATAACCCATCTGGCTTTCTTAACTTTAGCTATTTAAACTATTCAGCTAATCTCCCTCTGTAGCTAAGGGGGAAGGGAGACGTTTCTGGTTTACCTTTTATCAGCTTTGGAGATACAGACTTCTCTCTTTTGACTATAAAAGGAGCCAAGGTGACTCAGCTTAAATTACATATGTTTAGCTGGTTACAGTCAGGTGAAATGAAGGGTTCAGGGGTCCAGTGTTAGAATAGATTAGACAACTATGCACGTATTGAATTTAAATGAATCTCATTGCAGGAGATACTCATAAACATTAAGTTTGATTTCTTTAAACTCCATTTGTGCA
Organism: Oxylabes madagascariensis; assembly: GCA_013400675.1. Taxonomy (NCBI): domain Eukaryota; kingdom Metazoa; phylum Chordata; class Aves; order Passeriformes; family Timaliidae; genus Oxylabes; species Oxylabes madagascariensis. Next base: position 2,932 of record VYZR01061746.1, read on the forward strand.
GAATCTGTCACTAATGGCTTCCAAAAGGTTTGACATCTCTGTCTCATGATGCCACAAAGCATAAACAAATGTAAGCACTATGTTACTAGCCTGTATGTTTATTACTACATAATTACACTGCAGACCAATTGAAATTATTTACAAGCTTGTAAAACACAGTAAACTTGAGATAGAACAATGGTGGATAGATATGAGACTGAAGCCACTCTTGCTCAAAAAGCAACAACCTCCTGCATATATTACCTGGCTGAAATGGCTTATATGGCCATTCAGTTGCATGGCCACTCATAATACGCGGGTCATGCCAGGGGAGTACCTTTTGCAACACACCTGGAGCCCGGCAAATGCTTTGCAGCTTTGGTGCTGATCCAATCAAGCACAGAAATAACTGGGAAATGACTCATGCTGAGAGATGGATACTTGCTGTTAATCCCAGCTTTTAAAGTGTACGCAGTTCGTCATCATTTTTCATTGTTGTGAACATGCATGTCTGGCTGCTTTTGTTTCATGATTGCCTGATGTTTGCTGTGGACTTGCTTTTCAGCTCATGTGCTCCAATCATTTGCTTTTCACTTGAAGGGACGTAATCAGACAAAAATCCCTTCAAAACCAGTTCCACTGAAGAAAAGACTTAAGCAGGAGAAGCAAATATATGAGGTAGGGTGGAGAGGAATGTGTTCTGACCCTGAAACATCTGCTCTTTTAAACGTGATGTTACAAATGTTTAACCACATGTGCATCTTTCAACCTAACAAGCTCAGCTAAGGTGGGGGAGTAGGGGGTGAGAGAAAAATTATAGATGATACCCAAGAAGAAAGGTAGTATGAAAATAACTAGTAAGGCTGAAATTATGGAAAAAATCAGATGCATTTAGGGCAAATACTACAGAAAATGAATACTAAACTAACAGTTAATACTAATCATACAGATAGATGAATACTAAATGTAAAGCCAGGAATGAATTGAATAAATTTGCAGTTGTAATACAGGTTGGCATCATGGGTACTCACACACTATGTCTTGTATCACTGCACTTTTCTCATACACAACTGAAACACATGATCTAGTGTTTTATTAAATGGGCATAGTATGTCTACTAACATAATTGAAGTATACCATGGGTTTAAACTGGATTCTGAATGAAGGTTTTGTCATTAAAAAAAAGCCATTATCAAAACAGGCAAGAAATGCAGAGGCACTGTCTCATGGGGCCTTACACAGAGGTGTTGACAGGTTCTCTGCTCACAGTTTCTAAGGGCTCTGGCAAGACAAATGTTTTTATTTTAATTGTTTTTATTTTTATTTTCTGTTTGGAATGAATAGAAATAGTACTGAAGCAGAAATGGGAAACAATAAATGACATATAAATTGGAAGACCTGGCCTAGCTCTCTTAAGTTATCACCTTCAACATTATCTGCTGCTTCACATTGCAGTAGTGCGTGCTACACTATTACCTGTGTGTGTGAAACTGGACATAACGGTCTTCACCTGGAAAAGTAACGACTGTGTGAAATGGTCCGGGGACACAGAGAGGTTTTGGTCCCATCGTTTAATTAAAATAGGTGTTTCCATCTTAAACAAAGGTAAATGCAAGTTTGTTATATATCTCAATTTTCTGCAGAGCACTGGATTGGTTGGTACTGTACTGGGTACTGAGTGCACATAGTCCCAAGCTCCCACAAAGACCTGGGATGCAGAAGCAGGATAGGAAGGAAGGAAGCTTCCCCACCACTCACCCAAGCCCTGGTGTGTGCTACTAACGGAAGCCTGGGGGCTGAGCATTAGGATGTGAATAACAGCGCTGAGGTGGCTTCCTGTATTCCAGGACGCAGAACTTTGTCCTGACGGGTAAAGGAATAAAGTTTCACAAAAGGTATTTGCCCAGTAGATCTAGCAAAGCAAAACCAAGGCCAGGTGGCCAGGAAGGCCAATGGCATCGTGGCTAATGGCATCAGAAATGGAATCAGTGTGGCCACCAGGACCAGGGCAGTGATCACCTCCCTGTAGCTGGCACTGGTGAGACCACACCTCAAATCCTGTGTTCAGTTTTGTGGCCGCTCAATTCAGGAAAGACATTGAGGTGCTGGAGTGTGTCCACAGAAGGGTAACAAGGCTGGTGAAAGGTCTGGAGCACAAGTCCCATAAGGAACAGCTGAGGGAGCTGGGAGGATTCAGCCTGGAGAAAAGGAATCTCAGGGGAGACATCATCACTCTCTGTACTCACCTGAAAGGAGATTGTAGCAAGGTGGAGGTCATTCTCTTTTCCCAGGTAAAAAGTGGCAGAACTAGAAGAAATGGCTTCAGGGTGTGCTATGGGAGGTTTAGATTGGATATTGGGAAAAAATTCTACACCGAAAGAGTGGTCAGGCATTGGAACACGCTGCCCAGGGAAATGGTGAAATCACCATCCCTGGAAGTGTTCAAAAGGTGTGGGGAATGTGGCACTTGGGGATATGGTTTAGTGGCAAACACAGTGATGCTGTGGTAATGGTTGGACTCAATTACCTGAGAGGTCTTTCCCAACCTTAATAATTCTATGATTAAAGGATGGAATCTTCTGAAATTTCATGTCACCTTTTACAATCAGGGGTTTGATTCACTTCCAGGTACCTTTCCTTAAGGAATTAAATTTCCCCTTTGTGCTTGTGAAGATCCAGGAGTAATTTGAGAAGTACTTTTGTCCTATGAATTTGGACAGAGACAACAATTAGTAATACAGATTTCTTAAAACAAGAGCGTCGTTTTGCTGCGGGACGAAAGACGACAGCAAACTCATTCCACCACCTAAGATCAACCCCTTGCGACGCTTCCCGGGCTTTCCCATCGCGTTGGCTTCCTCTGGGACGGGCGGCGGCGGGGCAGCCGGAGGAGGCAGGCAGGGTGGGGGAAAGGCGCCCAGCACCTGCCCCCATGGCTGTCCCTGTAAGGCAGCGCTGTCCCTTTAAAAGGCGGCCGGGGCGGCCGGCGGGCGGGAGCGGCGGTGACGGCCGGGGCCATCGCCTGCCCGCCGGGTTTTCCCCCGCTTCCTGCCGCTCCGCCGCTCGCAGCCCGTTAAAAAGAGCAGGCAAGATGGCCGAGCTGGGCAGCAAGGGGGTCACGGCCGGGAAAATCGCCAGCAACGTCCAGAAGAAGCTGACCCGGGCGCAGGAGAAGGTAGGGGAGGAGGGGGCATCCCCGGGATGCGGGGCTGGCAGCGGGGACGCGGGTACCGGGGATGGTGACAGCCCTCCCCGGAGCGGGGATGCGGGGGGTGCTGGCGGGGGGTGCAGCCGCCTTCCCTGCCCGCGGAACTGCGGCCCTTGGCACCCTGAGAATGCCGAGTATCCCTGCGGGAGCGCTGAGGGCTCACCGTCCGCCTGCGGAAACATGGCATCGCGTTCGGCCGGGAGCGGCGAGGAGCGCGGAGCGCCGCACGCCTGTGGTGGATCCGCAGATGCTTATTGTTTCAACAGGAGGGGACCTTCCCGTTGTGGCATTTAGGTTGTGCTTTATGCAGCGTTTTCCGGAGCAGTTCTGTGTCTTGCCGTAGCGCTAAATGCGTAACCTCAAAGATGGTGAGGGAAAGGAGATGGACACTTGTCCCTTATCTTCCAGCAGCATCGCGTGATAGCCGCTGCTCGCTGGGCTGACCTTGAGCTCCTCATTTGGGAAGGGTGGTTAAGCCAAAGCCATGCGGCCTTTAAAGATTGTGCCCATCTGCTGAGAGAGGGGGGGATTTTTGAATCCAGGGAGCCCTTTCGCTGCTCTCCGCCCACCCCTGTGCCAGCAGAAGGTGCCAGGAATATGCAATGGATACTTTTCCTGTTCATCTCTCTGGCATGCTGCGTCTGATGCCAGATGCTTGCTCTGTGTGGGGATTATCTGGCGTTTTACGCAGGGACATTGATCAGCTGCTTTTATTGCAGGCACGCTCGTCTTGGTTTTCAGTGGTTTGCTGTGAGATGACATTGACTGAATAAGGACTGGTGCATCTTTGAGGGAGGGCGGGCAGGCAGATCTGCCCACTGCTGCTCGTATTCCCTGGGAGTTATCTTTAGCAGCTAGATTTAATCTAGGAGGGTTGGGATTAAATGCAGTGCAATCTCTGACACTGCTCAAAAACGCTGCCGGGTCAGAATGGCAGCCCAAACCACTTGGATTTAATGTTGCACATGCTGTATCCACTACTTTTAGCTCACTTACTGAGACAAGGAGCATCCCTTGAAGTTGTCTGACTGCTTAGAAAAAACCCCAATGACTACCAGATCCAGTATGGAACTGCAGCAGCAAGGTCCTGGCTTCGCTCTGTACACAAGAGCAGGCATGGCCACATCTGTGGTTTTCTCTACCCTACTGTTGTTCCAGAGGAGACAGGACAGGGAATCTGGTCCACCTTGAACTCATCACAGATGCTAACTTCATTCGGTGTTAGCCACCAGATGGCAACCATATTTGTAGTTAATATTAGGGTAGGTGGAGGCTGAGCTCCTGGGCCTGCTGATGAAGTTACTGTATTTAGTGGTGCAGCTTGGAACCAAGTGTGTCCTGCCAAGCCCTGCCCTGTCTCTTATCGAACATACACAGGTTCTTTTCCTAGGGAAAATTTTCCACAAATTTCTGTCAACTGTTGATCTAGCTCACTTCCTTGCTCACGCCCTGGTGGTGTTTGGGAATGTGGGAACAACAATAATAATCGAGAGTTGGCTGTATATTGCAGGTGATTTGCACGATCTGAACACACTCGTTTGTCTCTTTGGGAAGAGAAAAGCGCAGCTTGTTTTCCTCTAAGGAGAATAGGAAAACAGCCCCAAAGCACTTACTAACACAAATTCTAGACCCTTCAGCTGTTGTTATCCTGTTGCAAACAGTACAACTTTAATCTCTGGGCTCTCAAAGGAAAAAATGGCATTGCTTGCTTCATCATCTGACTTGCCTCTACATACTGCTACAGGATTGTCTGTAACAATTTCTCTTTTGTGAAGCATTCAACATTTTACCCATAAGGGACAGACTTTCGCTAAGGAATATACAGCAGTGTTGACTTTCAGGTCGTGAGGAGAGGTACAGCTGAATATGAAGTGATGTGGAAGCACCAGTGGTTATGATACTCTACACTTGTGGTATTTAGTTATAAACTGAGATACTGTGTTTAGCAGGAAGGGTCAACCATGTGTCAGGAGATAAGGACCAGGTGTTAAATAATTTAAAAAATTAGGTAGGCAGAAGTGTGCAGCGGTGGATCTAGTAACAACTTAAAAATGTGTTAGATTTTTGTGAATATATTTTGGCTAGGATTGAACTTTTCCTTTTTGAGGCTTAAACAAGCTGACTGTTCCTTTTCCATATTGTGTTTTGATTTGAATCAAGGATAAAAAAGTTCTTCCCCTGAGAATATCTCCCTCCCTTGAGAATATCTCCCTCTCAACTTGAGCCCTGAGGCTTTGACCTCAGCAGTTTTCTTCATGGTGAATTTCAGCCTTGTGTTAAGCAAAGAATGATGTCTTTTTGTTCAGTGCAGAATTCACAGTGAAACACTGTGCACATCCTCTTTTCCCTTCTGAGATGCCTATTATGTAAACTATGTAAGATATTCCTTCAGAAGTGCTATTTGTTTTGAGCCCTTCAGCAAAACTATTGGCTATTTTTAGAAGGCACTTGAGCAATTCCACAGGAAATATACGATGGAATGGTTCACTGTACTTTTTACAAATGGGGTATGGACACTTGTTTAACCTCCATCTCTACTGAGAAGTAGCCTGAAGTACAATACTTGGCAATAATTTGCCAATTGTTCAGTGAAACGTATCAAATAAGTTGATGCTGCTGTCCAGAGGAGCACACCTTGTGGAAGGAGCTCATGCAACTGTTTTTAACTCATATCACCTTTTTGAACTAATTAGGATAAATTAGGATATTTAGGCAGGAAATTGTGATCTATTCATCCTAAATTTAGCTGAAGGATTTTCAGATTGTGATGTTGAGCTCTGGACTTTTCATAATTCTAAACTTCTTAAATATGAGTAAAAATGTAATGCCCCCAATGTCATGGTGTCTTAGAGGGAGCCTAGTGTTTGCAGCTCTTTTAAACTTTTCCAGTGGGGTTATGAAGTTCTTTTATTCTTTATGTCTGTAATCCATCATCTCGGTTAAAATTTGTGTATCTGCTTTGTGACCAATTTTTATCTTCACACTTTTGAAAATTTTAAAAATCTCCACAATTTCCATTTTCCACAAATAATGTGCTGTTTCTGGATGTGTCTATCTGCACGTGCACGTTTCTGCTTTGAACAAATTCAAACAGCATCTTGGTGATGATGCAGTCCTGGTGTGAGGGTAACTCCTATGTGAGGCTCCAGCAGAGAGCTGAGCTCGGGGTTTAGAAGCTTGGCTGGCAGTGAGGGTCCTTGTCACAGGATCAGGCTCTTTGCTTTCCTTCAGCATGTTAGGGAGAGGTTCAGTGTGGAAGGATGTTTTTGGCTCTATGTGCACCAACTGTTGATTTTAGTTGCATACAGATTAACAGCTTTGTCTGAGGAGATGAACTGTGAAGTTGATGTCAGAAAGAAAGAAAGATTTTTTTTTTTCCTTAAGGAGCTTTTTTTTGTTTGGAGAGGAGTAGAAAGGAAGGAACTTATTTTTGCTTAGACTAAGTGTGGGAAGTTCTTATCCTATAGTAGTGCTGGTTTCTCACTCTCTTTTTGTTACAAAGCTGGGCAGAATGAGGAGTCTATGTTCTGTGACGTGAACAAACTGTTATATTTTGTCATGGGTTTCTTCTGATGTACCAACAAACCAAGGCATTCCCTTTTATCCCTCTCCATCCCTAACCAAAAGGGAAAGCTTTGTCTTCCTTGCAGAACCTGGCAAAGTTTAGTTTGGGCATCCAAACTCCCTTGTGTTAGGGGATAACATTTAGGTCATAGACTGCCGTTTATAGTCATAGACTCTGACTTGCTGTGTTGCCGTGAAATGTCACTTCTGTCTTCTGTTCTTGGCTTTGTTAATTTCACTGATTTTTACCCACATCTGTTTGAAGTTTTCCTGGTTAAACCATCTGTCACAGCAAAGTTCTGCTCTCCTCTGGCTGCACAGTCCAAGGAGGCTGGGCTGTAGTCTTGGTCCCACAGATTGTGGTTTGGGTGGAACAGGGTTTGCAGGAGGCATGGTTTGCATTTTGAGTTTGCCCTGATAAGACATTTTTCCTCCTTCTAAGTCAAGCTCCAGTAGGTGGAGCATCGCAGGAGCAAACAGCTGGAATGAAATTTCAGCCCTGTTGAAACAAGGGAGAGTCCATATTAATGAGCAGTACCCAAGAACCTTAAAGCAAATTTAAATATAGACCTTATCAGGATTCACCTGTCAGAGGCTCCCTGCTCTGCAGAAACTCTGCAGATGGGATGGGAGCCTTTCTATAGAAATGGTAGGTGCAGAAAGCTCTCTTATTGAGAAGTATTACGTCTACCTCTTGACAGAAGTTCCTTATTGGTTTTCCTTCGGAATCCTTCTGTCTCTTCAAAGCTTCTATGGTTTTTTCTTGCCTTTGCATAGGGTAGGATGGTTTGGTGGCAGTCTGCCTTGTTGTGCCAGTGAAGAACAAATAGCCTGAAGAGCTACAAGTATTGTTCGCCTACTGATCTGGCAGAAAAATTGATGTTTTGCTTTTTTTCTGGGGACTCCCCAGATGACAAAGACAGGGCTTTTTACTTTATGTCCGTTAGCTTGCCTTCTCAAGAATGCAGAGCTTAGGGCATGGGTAGAGTCTTAAAAGTACTTCATGCCTAAAGGTTGCTGGAAAACAGGCACTGGATACAGGAGGAAGATCTGAATTAATGCCCCTGATGTTCAGATGATTCAAGTATGAGCTCAGACTGTATTACTGGTATCAGATAATCTGCATGGTACAGGGAGGAGGTGAAATAGGAAACCAGGCTCCACATGTCTCCTTGCCCATGGAATGGTTTGATTGGCAGGGCACTTACAGTGCCGTGCTGAAGGTGCCCTTCTGTCTGCCTGTTGGCAACAGATTTCTTATATGAGGCAGAATCTCATGGATGGATGAATTTTCTGATTGGAAAAGGCCCAACCCTATTCCTTGTCGGTTTATCTTCCCTGTAAGTTCTAGTCTTGCAAGTAGTCCTCTTCAGTGCAGTTCTTTGTGAGACCAGGTTTATAAAGCAGGATCTGGAAGATCTCTTTTCACTGTGGACTTTTAAGGAGCCTCTAGGCCATACAGAGTTAGTGTTAGAGATCTCATCTCTCAGGAGGTGACATCAAAGCTTTTCTGGCCTCTCCCTCCATCCTGCATGCTCTTAGGCAAGGTTTGTATTTCCGGGCACAGATGTTTGTTTTCTTTCCAACATCATGATTGCTCTTTGCATGTGACTAGCAAACGACATGGCTCTAGCCAAGCCATTGGGGTAAGCTGGGTGCAGCCTGAGATGTTCAGCATCTAACTGGACTAGGGTCTTTGGGAAGTTTTCCTTTGTTCATGACTCGTTAGGCAGAGACACAAGACCCTATTGCTTGGGATCAAATGTATAATAAAGCTCTGATTCTAGAAACATTTGGAATGACAAGAGGGTCCCCTAGGTTAACGGGTAGTAGAGTGGCTATTTTTTTCCACTGTTGAGATGGTGGCCAGACACCTGAGCTGCCTGTTGTGCAAGTTCTGCAGCTTTGGAAGGATCATCTTACAGTCCTGGCCATCTACCTGTACATGGGATCAGCCTGTTTCCCAGAAGTTCTGTGCTGGCAACCTGACATAATGACAAAGCCAGACTCAATTTGCCAAGCAGAGCAGGCAGGTCTGTCACCCTGACCTGGCCACAGCTCAGCCCTTAAGTGGGCTGGCCCACTCAGAGTGTGCAGACCAGCAGCTTCTAATAGGGGATAAGAACTTTATTAGTGTTGACCAGGAGACTGTGCATTCTCTACCCCAGAGCAATGAGATGGGAACAAATATTAAAATATCAATAAAGCCTCCTTGGAGCACTGCTGGCAAGTAGAATAGTGCAACAAGGTCCATTCCAACTTCAGGCTATGTTTTAGTCTTCTCTTGAGGTACTGTATATTTGGGTTTCTCCAGCAACTGCAATATTGAATGCCTGAGTGCCAGCAAACCTGTACCATTCTGGCATTCCTACTGCTGAGCTAAAAGGGGACATCTCTCACAGGAAGGGGTTGGGAGAGACAAGAAAGTAATTTTCATTGTCTCACTAGTCAAAATCAATTATAAATACGGTATTAGTTGAGTACTTAATACTGTCAGAACAGGAGAGAGGAAGCTCTGCAGATTTGCCTGAACTATTGGCAGTGGCACAAGGGATGAATAAATCTTGTCAGGTGTGTTTTCAGCAGGTGCATCCAAGTGGCTGGTGGACCTCAGACAGTTCAGGTTTCCCATGGCACTTTCCTAGCCTCTGAAGCCGTTTGAGCTTCACAAAGCTGGAAGTACTGCAGGGTGGGTCCTGTGCTGCATTCCAGGAGAAAAACTTGAAATGTATTTACTAGCAGAAAATAGGATTGATGAGGGGTTTTTTTTTGGATTTTTTTTTGAGTTATATTTTCATCATACCAGTTTGCTTGCATAGCTTTGTTTTAGCTGCTACTCAGAAAGTACCTCTCTTTAGATTCGTTGTTCTCTTTAGATTTGTAGATATGTGATCTGAAGGAACAGAAGGGAATAGAAATTCTTCAACGTGCTGAAGTTATACAGTTGTTTAANAACTTACACCGAGGAGGTATAAAGACTGACATTTGAGGAAAATGTAGATCTCTGCATCTTTTTATTTAACAGATATGCTGGTCTTGTAGCTCTCCAGTACCCTTGTAGGTGAGGTTAACCATTCCTGTAAATTCTTATAACTTCTTAAGCCTTGATCCTGCCAGCTCCTTAGTTTACTCAGGCTTCTTATTTCCAAGGTTATTTTTGCAGCAACAAAGGCTGGAAATGTAAGACCTGATTCTCTGCNTTATTATGTTGGGAGCTTGCATTCAGGAAGGGTTTGCCAGAACAGGGAGTTGCATTTTGTGAAAAACTTGGAACCCAGAGCTTGGGGCATTCACTGACCTAGACAGGGGTCTCACAGAATCACTATGAAGCAGATTTATGAAATGAGAAATAGGTACTGTGTTTGGTCTGATCTCTGCTAGTACACATGTGCAACATAGAATATTCTGCTGTTTAGGCTGGGTTGGAGTGAACTTTATTCAGACCTGTGGCTGAGAGGTTGAAGTTTCTGAAAGTTGGCATTTCCACAGAAGTGCTGTTGGGAGAGTCATGAAAGCCAGACAGTGTCGCCTTTCTTTTTGTCCCATTCTTTACAAGAAAGGAGAAGTCTGGGTGGCAGTGTGTTCTTAATATAGGCTGCCAGGCAGGATGGAGACTTCACCAATAAGGAGGAAAGCAGCACTTAACAGCAACTAATCCCTCTGTGAAAACCATGGGCTGTATTTAAGCCCTTGATATGCAGAAGTGCAGCCCTCTCTGCAAGGATTTGACAGGCAGTTTCAGAAAGCTGGTAACCTGTTCTGAAATTCTTTATTTGTTTATAATTCTGCATTGATCGTGTTTGATTTGTTTGTTTTAAATAGGTTTAGAACTTTTTGTTAAACTTGGTTGAAGAGCCACATTAGTTTCTCAGTTGTTTTCAAAGTTAGCTCT
>VYZR01061746.1:19675-33992 GCA_013400675.1 Oxylabes madagascariensis
TATCTAGCTCCACTTTTTTTTGCCTCTCTTTGGTGTCTGCTTAAAGCTGGGGCAGACAGAAGGGAGGGTGGAAATTTACCTGCTTTCTCAAGATTGAAATTTCCTCCTCCTTTATTTTCGGGGTATTGATAGATGCATATTCTCTCCAGTTTCTGCTTTTTTGAATAGCATGAACTCGGGAATGCAGTGTTTTTAGCCACCTGCTTTGAATAAGAACAAACCAAGTAGGAAAAAATTGTCCCCAAAGTTATGAGTTAGGCATACAACTGCCTAGGGTTAAGATGGCCAGGTGTCACCAGCACACCTGAGAGCTGGAAGGTCACTGGTCTGTCTCAGTTATGTGGCAGAGTGATGGCACAGTGGTACCTCTGTCCAGTTTGGCACCCCAGACTGGACAGGCTGAGGCTGACCCTAACAGAGCCTGTGTCTCCTGGTGAAGCTGTGTTTTCAGCGCCTCAGGAATTGGGCCATCTGCTTAAGAGGTGTCAAGATTAAAGCATTCAAAGTCTGAAGACTCTGGCTTAAGCTCTTAAGATTCTTAATCTCCCACACTTCTTGAGGCAGGTGCCTGCTTCTGGCATTGGGTTTGTTCTGGTGGGAGAAGTGACCACTTCTGATTGGTTATCTTGCTGCCCTCTTCTGCTCTATGCAGCTGCTGCTGGAGCACTTTCTTGGTGTCTCCATCAGCTTGCCTTGGATAAAGTCTTGTCTTTACAGCCTGAAGTTTAAACTGACCCAGCTACTCCTGCCAGGATGGCTGTTTCACATCACTCTTTCACTACCACTGAGATGTATCATCTCTAGCTGCACCCTTTTCCTCCTCTATTCTGCATTCTGCTGCTGCATTATCAGCCCTCTGGTTGTGCTGCTTTACCGGTTTTTCTGTCAAGTGTCTTCCACTCATAGGTAGATTTGATGCTAAATTCTGGATGGGGAACTAGAGGGCAGCAAAAAGGATGGGAACAGGGAAAAGACTAGCAAATCCACAGGACCACAGGGCAGCGGGATGATGCCTGAGCTGGCCCTTTGGCCTCTGTCCCTGCTCAGCTCAACTAAACCTGTAGCTAGCACCCAGCTTCTTAATTTTATGTTACTTTTACCTTATATTTTGACTCTCTGAAGCCCCTGACTGAAGGCTATAAAATAGATGAGGAAAAATTTGGAAGTCAAGTTTAAATCACATTTGCCAGGATTTGTTTTTATTCTCAAAAGCTTGGGTGGTGAAAAAGCAGGACATTTTCATGTCCTTAAAGATAAATGGGGGAGGGATGTGAAGAGTAAAGGGTCGACGAGGGAAATATCGATGCTTTTTTTTTTTTAACTGCTAAAATCTGTTAAGAAAAAGAAATAAGTAAAACCAATATTTTTTTTCCTAATAAGCTTTTAGCAAGGTGAACTTGTGCATTTTTAGAAGGGAGAAAAAAGGTTCACGGAATAACACAATGAGTTAGACCTAGAGGGAAGGTGATGTATCAGTCGAATATTTGAGGACGGGTAGGGGGGTGGGAACATAGATATATTCAAGAAAGAAAAAAAAGCAAGAAAAATTCTTGTTTCAGTTTGTTTTGTAATGTTGGTTATAACTTAGAACCAACCCTTGAATTCACGCTAGAGTACGAACACAGTGCTTGGGCTGTACCTGCAGGGCAGGCATAATGCAAAATGACCTAAAGAAATGAGAGAGAGAGAGAGGAGTAACATAAGATAAATCAACGAATGTAGGAGGACCCTTTAAAAGGAACCTGCTTTTGAAGGTATTTGGATGGCCTCGGGATAGGCAGACACTGAACTGCATTGCAAGTGTGTGAGTGTAGCACGGTGTGACTGCATCCTGCCAGGGAGAAAGGGAATTGCTTTTCTGTGCTGTCTGTCACGGCACCACTCCTGCTGTAGCATCACTTAATTTAGACTTGGCTGACGAGAGGAGCTAAACCGCAAAAACTGGGGGTGAAGAGGGAGGGAGAAACAACCTAAAGTGTTGAACATAGTGAAGGGACTAAAATCTTCATATAAAAAAACCCCCAGAATGTCAGGAGGTGTGTCAGTGCTAGATGCACACCCGGGGCCCCAGCCAGTTCACCATCTCGAGGCTTGTCTTGTTTCTAAGTGCCCTCTGTGGGAGAGGAGATGCTTGGTTTGAGCCTGTGGTTATGTGGGTAAAAGAACCTTTTATCTTAACTGATTGGTCATGTGCAAAGAGTGCTTGCAAAACATCCGGAGAACTGGGGATTTATTTGTATCTTTCTGTAAACATGCTGTAGATTGCTTTGAGGAAAGTAACTCTTGCATCCTGAAGATCTGTTCTTGTGTTTTCCTAAACTGCCAGAATGGCTGTTTTCTAGAGAGAAGTGATCCTTATAAAGGCTGACATTAGACATATAGAACGTGCATTAATTTTCTCTTACAACAGTGAATACAGACTTTTAAGATAGATCTTCGCTTCTACTCAGATTTCAGTTTAGGTCAAACAATTACTATTCACCTATTTCCAAGGCTGGCTTTTTGTTGCAGTGCTGTTGGGCCAGTCTCCCCCTTGTACTGGCCTTTTTGTTGTTGCTAGAGCAGTTTCAGAGGTTAGTGCTACATTTCAGTCATTTCTGAAAGTCACTTGAGGGATTTTTATGTAAGAAGCCACATCCTTTATGTTAGTGTCCCAACCTAATTCGTTTTGGTTTGTTTTTAATGCTAAGTGGCAGCAAAAATCAATTTTTACTGTTGGATGAAAAACTTTGTCTTTATCCCTGATTGTTGAATTCACTGAGTCTGAGCTCCTCAGGCTGGCAGGAGTGGGTGAAAAACCTGCCCCTCTTGTAGCCTGTTCATGCATGTGGTGAGCTGACTGTGACTTACTGCACAGAAGGGGGAATGAGGGATGAGGATACAGCTGCACTGATTAATGAAATCTATCTGGCTCTTTTCCTGGGACAAAAGAGAGAAATAAATGATGTTACAGTTCCTTGCCACCTTAATTTCAAGGTATTCGATAGGTGCTAACAGCAGCTTTCCATTTCTGCTGTTTCATGGTGCACCAGTTTGGTTTCTCCTGCAATGGGTGCCAAAGCCTCCTTTTTGATTCCTGCTCCAAGGTCAGTGCTACCAGGGAGTCAGAAAAGCAGATTGTTGTGATGGTGAGGAGTCCCAGTGTCTTCTCTTTCAGTGTTCCAATGCTCTGACTTTCTGACAACTGCTGCATAGTATGGATGTTAATGATGTGGACAGTTTACCAGGAAAGGAGGGGGAAAATCGTGCTGCTAGCTCTTCTCCAGATGATTTTCTTTCACGCAGACAGAAATGATTCATCCAATGTCACTCTTAAATTAGTGAGATCTCGTCTAGGGTGGTTGGAGGAGGGGAGGGAACACTTTGATTTAGGACTACAGTAAGTTGCTGTCTAGCCAGGTGTATTTGAGTATGCCAGGAGGCTCAGCAAAAGTGCCTTTTCTGCAGTACTCATGTCCTGTTCTGGGGAGCCCTCTCCATAAATGGATTATTTGGAGCCTCTGGAGCATAATATTCCCAGTCACGTTACCTGCAGGGTCACCATGCCCTCTAACACGACTTGCAGACAGTGAGTGGCTTTGCACTGTGTTATGTGTTTAAAGAGCATTACTCTGATTATCCAGCAGGGTAGATTAATGGGAGTTAATGGATACTTGAGGAAGGAAGGAGGGGAGAGGTGCTCAGGAGGTGAATTTGAGCTGGCAGACTTGTTAGCAAAACAGCACAGTCTGCTTGGGAAAAAGTCAACCATAGAATCAGCTCTGGGGAACTGCTCTGCCCTGAAGAACTTGAGGAGACAGAAAGGTGCTTGTATGGGAAGCTGGGTCATTAAAACTGTTGCTAGTGAGTTGTGGTGATGTTTGAGCCACCCAGCAAAGTCTTCTGAAATAAAACAGGAGAAAAATAAAAGATCCTTCTGTCCTGCCAAATCTTCGGAGCTAAACTGGAATTGCTCTAAAACCTCTATGTTTCCTAGCTCCAGCCCTCTCCCGTGATGGAAGGAGCAGAGTCCTGCCTGGTGGGACACTGGGATCTCAGATGGAGGCAGTTGGATGCTGCTCAGCAGCCGGATCTCTGCCCTCCATGAGAGGCTTGGTGAGGATCTGCCCGTGTCTGTGATGGGCAGGGGAGGCCCTGTGGCAAAGGGGGGTGAAGCAGTGACCTGGCCATCAGAAACCTTTTGATGTTCAATGTCTGAGAGCAGCACACTGTGTTGGGGGCTGCACAGGCTGCTTGAGGAAGGGAATGGAAATGTTCTCCTTGTCACAAGAGAAGATCTGATCGTGCAAAAGGAACAAATGTGTTTTAGGGAGCTGAATAGAGAAACAGGGCCCAACTGCACCAGCAGAGAGTGAGAGGGCTGGAGTGGGGCTTTCAGGGAAGGAAATGAGGCTTTTTTTCTTTAAAGGAAATGGCACTAGCTCTTATCTAAAAAAGTGCTACTTTAGAAGGACAGGAAAGAAAGGGATTGCCAAAGAAATCCCTAGAGTGTGATGGTCTGCCTTGTTTTTCTGCAGCAGGTGTTGGTGGGGGCTGAGTCCTGCTCTGAACAGGTTCTTAACAGCACTGCTGCTCTTGGCAGAGGCTGCCTGTGCAGTGTCCCCATGTCTGTCCTCACAGCCCTGCAGACACCGATGCTGGGCCCCACAGTCAGTGAGGAACAGCAACACGGTTTGGTTGCCTGGGTGAGTTAAGGTTTCCCCATCATGAATGGAGCTGTGAATGAAAACCAGAATGGGACAGTGGAGTGGCAGGCCTTGGAAATAAAGCCCTCCTTGAGAGCCTGCAGTGTCTGCCTGCCAGCCTGCAGTGATGGGCAGTGGGAAGGAAAGGACAGCTGCCCTCTCTGTTGAGGGAGGATCCCTGCGGCACATTCTTTGAGCCCAGGGATGGTATGGGCCCAGAGCCAGTCATGCTGTAGGTATGGAAGGGTATCAAAAGCCTTGATGGATATTTTTAGCCAGAACAAGTAGGGGCAAGGGTTGAAGGGGCCAAAAAAAAAAAAAAGAACTATTCCTGCATTTTTGGTCTCTTGATGGCTGAGGAGCCAGGTGTCCTTTTTAAGGGATGACTAATTCTTTATTTCATGGAATGGAGAACAGAAAGAAAAACATTTTTTTCTCTCATCAGATGAAACAAGTACTTGTTTTTGGAGGTGAATTTGTCATGTTTGGAACCTGTCTTCAGAGCTTCCTCCTCTGTTCTTCCTTGAAGGGAAGGAAGTGGTGGGTCTGTGGCACTATGACATGTCTTTATAACGTAAACATCAGCTCCCTCCCACACAGAAAATCAAAAGACTTGAGTGATGTCCCTTTCTTTTTTAAAAAAGTAGGGTTGGAGTTGGAGGGAAGGCTGTTCAAGCAGAGAGCCCTGTTCATTTGCTCTGGTCTGTTACTGTAGGATTGGGCTGTGCATAAGTCCGAAGTCCCTCCTGTTCCCTCCCTGACCTCCGTTCCTTCCTCCCATCCCTAAACCATAAGGGAAGATGCAAAAAGGGGAAACCTGGGGTCTGAAAGATGTGCAGACTCCTGTGCCATGCTTAAAGCACTCACCTGTAAGGAGTCTCTGGATGATGAGAGATTAAAATGTGGAAAAGAGGGTGAGTGTTGAGACAACAAGCTCTTCTTTGGTTTCTTCCCCCTGCTGCTGTCTCCCTTAGTTTTCTGACTATAGTAACCTTCTGATGATATTTGTATTCACAGGATATTGTCTCCAGTAATCATGTTAGGAACGCTACTCTAACCTCCTGTGCATGTACCAACCCAGACAGATTTTTAGTGTGTTATCCTGAAACTGTGGTCAGAATAAGCAGGGATGTTAACAAGTGGTTGGAAACATGACAAAAATGTATGAACACAGAATCTGTTTTCATGGTGACAGGCTGAGAGATGAAAATTCATGTATAGTGCTTTCTGCTGCCTCTGCTGTCTGCCTCTATGGCTTCCTTACCAAAGTCCATTGATCTGCTGTTTGTTGCTGTCATTCTCTCTAGTGTTCCTTCTAGTTGTCAGTCATGCTTGGATTGGTTTTGCCATTTTTCTAAAGAAAAAAAAGGTACAAGTCAGGATATCCTCTGGTCAATCGACTGTGACTGCTCTGGGAGGGTCTTGCCGGGGTGAAAAGAGGAGGAGGAGATGATGTGAGGTCAGTCAGTTCCCCTGTCCTTGTGCTTTGTCCTTGGGGCATGTTGCACTGGTGCAGCTTGTTTCTTCGGGCTTCAGAACTAGTTCTTGCTAGTAACATGTGGATGCAGGAAAAAAAGAGAAAGGTTGGAGTAGCTGTGTTTATTTACCTGTGTTAGTATATCTTGGGACCAATATCTAAGCATCTTGGATGCTTCAATCCTGTCTTGCCCAAGCAGTAAATCTCAATTTGAGAATGACCATTTGGGAATGTTCTTTTGAACCCTTTAGACTGGTTATCACTTTTTTTTTTTAGTTGATGTCCTTGCTTTTTAGAAGGAAAAAACCGTGTGTGGCTGAGATGTAGCCTATGCAAAGCTTACTCAAGGTTGCAGCAGTAAATAGCTTTTTGTCCCGCCCTCACCATTACCCAGTGTATAAAACCCGGAAGGCTGAAAGAGAGCCAGGAACATAATCAACATCTTTATCTCCTTCAGCAGTAGCTGAAGAAGCCAGCTGGACTTCCCTACCTGTCAGAAATCTTACCTTGCAGGAGCGTAGTGCTACCATACACAATGGCCCCAGCAGTGGTAAGGGAAAATCCTTGGAGCTGTTAAATTAAGCACCTGATTTTTTATACTGTGCTTCCTCAGAGGCTGTTGAGAGTACTCACCCCACTGTGATAAAAAGGAAAGGTAATGATACGGAAGGGCATCATAGTTTGTAAAAAACTAAACAGTGCAACTGTGGCAGAGGCAGTTTTTCAGTGCCGATTTTGCTGGGTTTGAAGGGAACTGTGGCAGTTTCTCCATTCCTTCTGTAATAAATGTTACTGTTTATTATTGACCTACGTGTAATTTAGTGGTTGTACCACTGTTGCGTACTCCTTGTACAGCTATAGCCACATTGCTTGTTCTCTAGAGGTCTCATTCTGACAACTTCAAATAAAGAAGAGGAAGTGGTTCTGTGTTGGGGTGAAAAAAAAGCACACGTGTGTGCCAAGCCTTCGCACGTAACCTGCTCTTGTCCTGGCAATGCTGCTGTGGTGTGGGTGAGACTGCCGTGCTCTCTGTAGCACAAATGCACTGGGTTTGTGTTGTCTGTGCTGGTGCAGATTGGCAGAGACAGACTGCCCGCTTTCAGCGAGCGTCTTTGGTTTATTTGTGTCCCTGCTCTGAAGTCAGAGATAAGAAAGAAAGTATTTTGTGCTTGCACTGGGGCAGTACCAGTGCTGTTGTGTGATGTGCTTGTTTCTTTTGATACAGAAGAAGGTTCTGTGTTTGTTTCAGAGGAAGATGTCCAAGCATTTTATGCTCACCTGCAGGTGCATATGGAAAAAATAGCTGCAGCTGGATCCTCCAGTTTCACAAGGAACTGATGATCAGCTCTGATTCTGCATTTATTTCTTCCTTGCATCTGCTTAGCAAAGCACCCAAGGCCTAGATAACATCAGCTGCGCATCGTTAAAGTTCCTACTTCCAATCCCACCTTCCCTTCAATCCCACATGGTAATCCCCAGCCATCTCCATACTTGGCAGACAGCCAAGTTCTTAAGGCCTGGGTACCCTCCTCAGCTACTGAGAAGGGCTTTCCCCAGGGAGATCCAAGGGAAGCCCTGGGAGCCGGGTCCTGTCTGTGCTCCCAGCTCCTTTTTGGTGTCAGAAAGAGTGCCCCTGCTTTGACTGTGTTTTCCTGCTCTTGGAAAACCTGAAGCTGTCACATCAAACAACTCTTCAGAGCTTTCTGTCCTCTATTCATAGACCAGCCAAAACACAGGCAACCCTTCCTCTTCCAAGTTAAGACTTCTTTCTCAGGATCTGTGGTGTTCCACAGTAATATCTATTTAGTTGTTGTTGTAGATCCTCCTTGTTCTATTTTTTCTTTCTCTTCCCATCATCTTTAGCCTTTGCCTGTGGCAGCTGTGCAATCAGACCAGAATCCAGAGGAAGCTGCCTCTTTGATCCTAGCCTGCATTTAATAATAGGGCTCTGATTCTTACCGAGGAAATAACATTACAAGGTACATTGGCTCTTCTTTCATTCAAAAGTTTAATTAGTGATTTGGGAAATATCAGGTTGTTTTAAGCTCTTAACTGCTTTCCAAAGTTCATCCTGAGAGTAGCTACCACAATTGCTGAATGGTCTCATCAGCCTGAGAAATTGTCTCAAAAAGTGACATAATTTTAAAAACAGTTTAGATATAAAAATAATTTTGTAATAGTTTAGATGGTATCTCTTTAAAAATCTGATAGTAATGAAATCTCAGAAACCCAGTGCTCAGTTTCTTGGAAGGTTTGTCCTGAATGGACAGCAAAACCTACCCCAGAAGTTACATGAACTGTGAAGATATGTGGTAAAGTTAGTTTGGAGCTTTGCCATTACTGTTTTAACTCCATAACACTGGGTCATACTGTGTGTGGCTTAGAACAGTAGATCCACACTTTTTTTTTTAAACACTTAAATCTCAGTGAGAACTTCAAGTGTTATAGAAGGTGTGTAAATATTGAGGTTTGGAAATTAGTCTTGGTGAGCAAAGCCAAAGTTTTCAGTCAATAAACTAGTTCCTAAACCACTGAATTTGAATGGGTTTGTCTCAAATTGTGGCTGACTTATCTGCATCTCTCTTGTCTAATTAAGAGTTTAAAAAAATTTGAAATACTGAGACTGGAATTCAACATCTTATCTTGAAAAAGAGAAAGGCTTGGCAATGATTCTCCCTCTTCAGGAATGGGTGGGAAATTTTTAGTGTTGAAATACAAGTTTATACAAGTTTAGCAAGTCTAAAGCTTGGTGTTTTCCAGATTGATAGACACAGGAGACATTCTGGTGAAATAGCCCAGCCTTTCTAATCCTTTAGCCCAAACTCCACCCTCGCTGGTGTGACTTAGTGAAAACAATGGCCCAACAATTTACAAGAGGGCCTAGGTGCAGCAGTGCTACTTGGCGAATCGATTCCACCCCTTGTGGCCAGGCTGGGACACCAGAAACCATTGGTTACTTTCAACCCAGCCTGTATTGCTATTTTTAATTGAGGTTTGTTTCTCAATCCTGTTTCAGCATTTAGCCCTTGCATTCTTGGATTAGCACAAGGAGGGACAGTGATTCAGAGGCAGGAGAGAGAGTGGGAAATGAGACTTTTTCACTGGCCTTCTTGGGAAAGCTTTTAAGTATTCATGAAACTGTGCCCTCTGCAAAGACTCCTCTGTGCTTTGGGAATTTCTCCAGTCCAAAGCAGACTTTCTCTCCATCCCCTGAGCAGGATAGTTCCATTCTGGAGATGAGGGTGGAGGGGATGCTGTATCCATCTGTGCTGGAGAATGTACTTCAAAGGAAGATCCTATTGTTTCTTGCAGGAGATGCATTAAAGCAGAACTTTGACTCTGGAAACTGCTACCATCAGGTCTCCTGGAAGTGATTAGGTGGCAGTACTTTTGAATGATTTGTATATTTAAGCTGTCTACTGAAGATGGATCCCATGTCTCTCATCCAGTGCCTGAAGGTTTTTAGGATGGTACTTTTCTTAAAAGCCAGGTCTCTTTGATGTGCAGCCCCCCGCAGTGCAAGTCAGAGGTGCGCAGAAGGTGGGAACAGCCCAGCCTATTCTTTCCTGCCCCATCCTGTTTCCTAGCGCTGCTGGAATCGATCCCTGTTGATTCTGGCAGTCGTGTGAAAGCCACCAGGGGACAAAGGCTCCTTTTGTTGGGAGCTGCAGCCCGGGACATGGACGTGCTTCTCAGCACTTGCCTCTTGCTGGGGCATCACGCAGAGATTCCAGTGTCGTTTCAGAGCCTCCTGGGATGTGTGTGTGTCTCCACTTGCAGTCGCCACAGTGACCAGAGAGTGTTTCCTATTATGGGAGAGGAAGAGGAGAAAAAGCATGAGTGAGGTCGAGGTGTGCACAGGAGGAAGCTAAATATTGGGTGAATGTGACCTTTTGTGGCCAGGTGCACATAACAAACGGTGAATCGGCAGCGCCCAGCAGACGTTGTTCCCTGTTCTTTTCTACTTTCACTCTTAAAGATACTTTATGCAACTAATCTCAGTTGTGTGTTTGTTTTGGGGTTTTGTTTTGTTTTACCTAAACCCTGTCTTTGTTCAGTACTAGCATTTAGCACCATTGAAACTCTGCAGGCTGCCCATCACTGAAACTAA
Organism: Oxylabes madagascariensis; assembly: GCA_013400675.1. Classification (NCBI taxonomy): domain Eukaryota; kingdom Metazoa; phylum Chordata; class Aves; order Passeriformes; family Timaliidae; genus Oxylabes; species Oxylabes madagascariensis. The sequence continues at coordinate 29,949 of VYZR01061746.1, forward strand.
AGTGTGGTGGTTGGTGGGGAGAGGTGTTGGAGGAGCAGGTTGGGACTCCCAAAGGAGCTGGGGAATACCCACCTGTTAAGAGAAGTTCTCCCTTCTCAGGTTTCTGTTCCCCTCCGTGAGAGCACTCCAGTTCCTGTCCTTGCCTGGATGTGGTCACACAGAGCTGTTTAAGGAGTGGGAAGTGAAACGTGTGTCAGGATAGGATCCAGCAGGAAGGTTTTGTTCTGTGCCCATGACTGATGAGGAAGAGAGGCTGCAGAGCACCTCTCTTGCCAGTGAGAACTCAAAAGCTCATGTTTAATCTTTGAAACAGTGTTTCATGCTCATCAGGTATCTGCAGCATTGTCCAGTGTGGTGAGGAATGGAACAGCTGCGGTCAGCAGCCTCAATGCCTGCTCTCAATCTTGCAGGTGATAGCAGAAGTATTTAGGGGATGGCACTTGCCTCATGGACACGAAGACACAGAGATGCATGCACATGCCGTTTTTGTTTTCCTGAGCTACCAGTGTGGATAGCCGCAGCCACGGAACACTTGCTGGGTGCTGTCATGACTCATTTTTATTAAAACCACGCTGAGCCAAAATTAGTGTGTGGGAGCTGCCCAGGAGGCTGGTGTGACTGTGCTGGAAGGACACCCGTGTGAGCCAGCACGCGGCTCACGCTGACGCCTCCAGCACCCAGGGCTGAGGTGCAGTGACCACAGCCATGACTCTGGTGTAGCTGAATGCTGCTGAATGTGGCTGAGGTAGGAGCCTTACTGGATATGTAACTTCAGACAGCTGTACTGGCAGACCTGGCATGGCTTTGTGTTTAAAGACCAAGAAAGAGATATTCCTTAGTTCCCCTTACTTCTGCTTGGGAATTACAGAAAAAAGAGAAACCTTTTTAAGATTTTTAGCAAGAAATCTTATCACTATTGTTCTTTTGTTTCATACCCCACTGACTCCAGGTTTAAGTCTTCATTCGTAATTGGAGTAGGTTGTGTTGTGTTAGTCTTAATGGGGTGCTTGTTCTTTTCTCAGACACACGAGGTACTGGCTCCTGTTGCAGGGGTTAGACTTGGAAGACTGAGTTGTGTCTAAGGTGAAGGAGGTTTTTTCCATTCCCATAGCTGAGTTGTATGTGAATGTGTCTGTGGTATTGAAGGAGGTTTCCTTAAAACAGTGGAGAGGAAGGGACCTTATGAAAAAAGTGTCATCCATATTCTAGATGCACTGGAGCAGGACTTTGAACCTTTTCTTGGGTCATGGGGCCTTAATTTTCTTTTCCAGGGATTTGGCCTTCTCTGTAAATGCCAAATATACAGCTCGCTTTCCATAGTTGCTCTTCATTGGCCTTGAAGTCTGCAGACCACATGCTGAAAATCACGCGACATTCTTTTGTGTTTATTGCCAGATCTGTAATTTCAGCCCAGTATCTTCTGGCCTTGCTGTCTGTTTAACTCCCTGTGCTGTTTACAGTTGGGAAAAGAAAAGTTGAACCACCATCCCACAATCTAGCGTGACTGTTGCAGAGTGAGCTCAGACATTTATTTTTTTCCTAACACGGTCTCCTGTATCTGGAATCCTGTGCTGGTGTAACAGATTTCTTTGTGGCAAAGGTCTGAAAACTCAGTGGGGTTTTCTCCCCATTCTGAAGAAATTGTATGAATGACAATGTACTTTTCATGTGTCCTTTGTATTCTTGGGGTACTTTTTAAGTAAACCCTGGCAACCCCCATTCATGGTGTGTTGAACCACTAGCGCAGTGTGTTGGTGAGAGCTGGACACTCCCATCCAAACGTGAGCAAAGCAAACTTGCCTGCTCAGATCTGGCTCTCAGAGTGGTGAGATGGCTTTGCAGTGAGTGCCTCCCTCATTGATCCCCTTGTCCCTTCTGAGAAGGGTGATTTTTGGTAGTTAATGGTGGAGGTTATTTGGCTGATGCCTGTGTTTGCCTGGCTGTCACTGTTCATCTCACCTCCTGACTGACAATTGCTTTCACAGATATTTAGAGAAGTAGTAACTTCTACGGCAGCTCCCGTGTGTCATCCGTGGCTGCTTTCTGATGCTTCCTACAGTGCCAGATCATCTGTTGTGGTTTCTGCCTTATTTTATGTATTGAACCCTTGCCCTTCCTGTTCCCCTTGAGCATAGATCTAGGCTCTCCTCTGCAGGGTTCGTTCTCTGGGAATTTCATTTTCTGAGTAGGTGAACAAAACCTTCAATCACTCTAGTCACTGAAATCTTACTTCCCTTCTTTTGCTGGTTCTTGCTCTTCCCTGACTTCAACAGCAGCAAGAACAGAAGCAGACTTGGAAACCACCTGGATAATGTCAATACAAAAGTTCATCTTAGGTTACCTATGGAAAAAATCCGCTGCAAGAAACTGGGCAAATGGAAAGGGCCTCTGTTGTATTTCATGTGTGGGATTAAGAAGGGCAAAATCGCTGGCATGTAATTATCTGGAATAAAAATGCTTTAGATGTTGACTTTATAGTAAAAATTCAAACTTGGTTTTGTTCCAGAGAGCTTTTCAAAAAGCTGTTTGAGAGACTGATCATTACACAAAGTTGTACACGACTGTCTGGAGACAGTTAATGTTTAAATGAGGCAGGTTTTAGAATAGGTAACTTGCCGTGTTTGTTGTAACAAAGCATTTAAATGTATCCTGTGGGACAGAAGTACAAAAGCTTGTTTGGTCCCTTCTTTTTATTTGGCTTTCATGGTAAATTTTGTGCAGCAGAATGAGTTGAATGGAGTGCTGGCTCCTACAGTGGCAAATCTACCTGAAGGTCACAGCTTGGTGGTGTTGTTGCTGTGGTGGTGACCTGTACTGACAGTAAAACTCAAAACACAGCCTGACTGGTTGCTGGACAGGGTTGTAATGCATCGAAGTGTAAGTTAGAAAGTATAGTGTGCTGAGTTTGCTCTTGTTCCAGTGTGTGCAGTCAGCTCTTTGTGTCTTTTTTACAATGCCATTGAGTCTTGCAGCAGCATTGCTGCCAGCACTGAAAAGACAAGGAATCTGGCCACTTTGCTCTGAGGGCAGAGTTGCTTCAGGGCTGGGACATATGTGTCTGTACTGCTGCAGAGTGATCCAGGACTAGAGGTGTGTTAGGAGGTTCTTTGGTCCCACTTCTTAAGTAGATTGTGCACTTGAATCCTTCCTGGTCATCCAGCGTAGTGCAAGGGTGTCTATTGCATGTCAATTCAACATGTTGAATGTGAAATGTAATGTAAGAGGATGTCAACGCTTTTAGATACCGGCAGGTGCTTCTCTGGTCTGTGTGTGTGACTTAAAGTCTGTAAGGTGGGGTTTCAAGGGACTGGCTCTTGGTACTGCAAAGGGAATCCAGAAAAAGTTTGTGAAATACAGAAATCTTGGCATAGAAGATTGAGTGACTTTAGACATAAAGATGTCCTGATGGTGTTCTTGCAGCCTATGTTGAATATTAGAGGGGACTTTACAAAGCTGTGCAGTTGGTGGTGGAATAACCAAAGGTGAGCAGCAGTGAATGTGGTTGAAGAGGCTTGCTGTGATCCAGAGACAGCTTGAGTTGTATCTGGACTTGCTGGCTCCTGGTAACCCTTTACAAATAAACTCTTGGGTAAGAGGAGATAAAAGCAACTGGATGAAGTTGCAGCCTTCCTTTTGTGAGTGCTGCTAGCAATGGAATAAGTGTGCTTTAACCACAGAAGGTCAGTGAGGCCTTCGGGCTCCAGACAGACATGACTTTATTGTTAGCCCGGATAACAAGATTAGCACCAAATGACTTGCAGAACAAGCCAGGTGGTCTTTAATCTTCTGTATCTGGGTTGGTATGAAGACATTTTCATTATCATGACAAATGTTGTCATGATAATGACAAAATCAGGTCTTCAGTGACAAGCGTTTTCTCTGGGAACTCTCAACTTTAATAAACACAAAACATTGAAAGAGTGGTGGTTTTTTTTATTTTTCTGTTTATTTCGTTGGGTTTTTGTTTGTTGTTTTGTTGTGGTTTTTTTTTCTTTTTTTCTTTTTTCTTTTTTTTATTTTTTTGGTTTGTGAAAGACGAAACTA
>VYZR01061746.1:42582-83337 GCA_013400675.1 Oxylabes madagascariensis
CAACAGCATGGAGGACAGCGTCTTGAGCTCTAGGTGCAGGAACAGCCTGAGATCCACTAAACCCATGGAGGTAGTTGTGGAAGGAATGTCCAAAAACTGGGGTTAGACCTGATTCTTCTCATTGGTCAGCTATGGTCTTAGGACACTTGATGTCCTGTATATTTTAAGATGCTGACTTCAGCCTGGTGACACATGTTGCCATGAACTCCCTCTTGAGCCCATTATGGGGAAGCAGGTTTTCCAGGAAATCATTCTGAGTGAGAAAGCTGGAACTTTATTTTTTTGTATATTAATTATAGAGTGAGAGAGAAGGATGAAGTGTGAAAGACATTGCAATATGAACACAGTGAGTCATGTTAAATTTGAGAGGTGTGTCCTAAAGGTGCAGGTCATGGTGAGGCTGCTGTTTAACATCTGTCAGAGGCAAATACTTGAGATGAGCCTTCAAGGCAATGCAGCATGACTGGCTCCTACAGAAATTTTTAATATAGTGCTATTTAGGGAAGGTGATGGTTCTTGGACACATACATGCTGTTTCTTTGGCTACGCATGCTGTTAATATCTAGTCACACTTGGGTTTATGTTACACTTCATGTTGTATGGAGGAAGGAATGAGATCTTTTGGAGTAGGGTATTTGTTTGAAGACAAAGTGATTGACCATCATTGAAGTTGTCATCTTCTGGATTTGGGAAAGAATAGCTTTGGAAGGGTCTTAAAAGATCTGACCCCTTTGTAGAGTGGGATCAATCTGGCTTAAATCACACTTGAGATGCTTGTCTTAGTCTTTCATTAGCAAAGGACTTTCATACAATCTATCCTTATTATTTAAATTCCTCACTGGTAACATATTTTTGGGGGATGTGTACAGCAAATTGTCTTTTTAGTTGTTTGTGCTTTAGAATATGGCTCTAAGCATGCAAATTCTCACTTAGTTTAACTAATGGGGCACTTGTGAAAATCAAACTCAGTGTGCCTTTTAGTTGAGCACTGAAAACTGGTCATCTCATCTCTCTGTTCCCCTCTTTACCGTTTGCCAGCTGGAAATGCCAGGGATAAATTGGATGACTCTGACCAAATACTCTGCCTTACAGCTGGATGGATGTGACATTAGACATGGCTTTTCCAGGTCATTCAGGAAGTCTCTAACAAAATGCAGTATTGGACCCTCATTTCCCAACACTTAGTTCTGTAGCAGAGGCAATGTCCTGTCTTTGTGGGATCTATTGAACCTTGTTAGCAAGTAAGAAGTAAACAAGAACTGCTCTGTCTGTGCCAAGTTTGACATTGCCCTTTGCCACCTTCCGGTGATCCAAGGGTCTTGGTGATTGCTCAGCTATGGGAATAATTTCCTCAATTTAAAATGAAGCGTTCATAAGTTTGGAGTTTCTTCCTTTCCACCCCCATCTTCCTTTGTCCAGTTGTTTGAAAGAAAGACTTAATTGTGCCAGGCTTGCATGAGGAAAGCCAGGCTGTCCCCAAAACCAGCCTGAAGTCAGGCAAGGAGGGCAGGAGGACGTGCCCTTCTCCTGCGGAGGGCTGGAGTAGGAGCAGATTCCCACTGCTGCTCATGCTTTTCTCCCCAAATCTGAATGCAATAACCAAAGTATTCCATGAGCACAAATCTACTTCATTGAACAAGTCATATTGCGTCTGGGCACTGAAGAAATGAGGTTTAAAAAAGCTTATGAAACTTCCTTTGTTTGTACCTTATTAAGTTACGTGGCTTTGTGCTTTCCATCTGACTTGGACGCTATTTTCTTCTCCTCCTCTTCTGGGTAGAATGTCTTCCGTGGAATAACAGGCAGCAGCCTGAGATCAAAGACCTGTTTGTTCTGTTGCTAGTTGACCCATTGACACATGCCAATTTATTGCAATTCAAAATTAGTCACAGTAGTTACTGGCTCAGTGCCCTTTTGGTACTTGGAGATTATGCACTGGAGTTGGCAGACACAGCCACAGTCAGAGGTGTTGTTGATAAGGGGTGGAGGGGTCAGGAGATGGAGTGATTTAGGGGCAGTGTCAGTCAGGTGTAAGTTCAGCCCCTCTCTGATACTGTGGGGAGTAAGACGTGGACTTGTAGGGTTGAAGTTCCCTGGCTGTGGGCTTAACGACTTCCCCTTCATCAGGGCTGGACCACTCTAAATTCAAATGTTTCAGAGGCAGATTTAGCTTTGTTTGAGATCCACAAAATAAATGCATTTATTTTATTGCCTTCCTGCTCATCACTTGCGTTCTCTAAACTGGTCTTTGGCCTGGGTGATCTGTATGCCATGGAAAGTAGAGTTTTAGTAGGTTATTGGTTAACATAATGAGTCTACATGGGGTTTGTTGAGAATATTTGGGGTTTGAGGGCTTTTGTTATGTTGTGGCATTGATATTTTAAAAGGGAGCGAGGGAAGGTGCTGACTGAGAACTGTGGCTGCATTAAGCAGCTGGCATATATTTCTTTATTAGAAAGCATAAATGTGGTTGTAATTGCTTTTTTGAGCAGAACAGAACTGCATTTTAGTTGGTCTATGCCAATCAGTGTGGGGGCTTGCCTTTCAGGAATGTTTCCACCTGTACAAACCTGGGAAAAAAAGGGTAAACTGCAGCCAGATAACATGTTTCCTTTTGAGTTGTACAAAGTTGTGCTATTTAGGTAATGATCAATCATTGTGTGAATCTAATGGTATTTGTGGAGAACCTGCAGCTTGGATAGCCTAAAGCAAATTTTCAAATTTGCTAGGAACAGCTGCTGTTTTTAAAGGCTATTTCATGCCTTTATTTCTCTGACCACTGTTAGCAAATGCCACATCTCTGGTATGAGGATTTCTGTATCTCCCTTTCACTTCTTCTGTGTTACCTCACTTCTCGAAGTGTAGCAATTCCAAGTATACTGCAGACGGTTCTTCCCACAACAGCAGATTACAAACACATCTGTGATATGAGAGGAATGTGATTATTTACTGATTTGTTAATAGCATCTTGCCTATTCTTAAAGTGCTTTTAAAACTTCAGTCGAACTCTGAGTCTCCTTGTTTCATTTGTTGTTTTTATTCAAATACAGGAAAAACTGAGGCTCCATGGGTGGAATTTGGCTCCCTTTGGAGATGCTACAGTAGCTGGTCTGTTCCTGTTGGTCTTAGTGTATGCAGAGCATTTGCAGGTCTAGCTCTAGTTATTAGAAGAGACCTGGTTTCTGAGAAACACTGGAAGAGATACCTGGTGCCTGAGGCCAAAAACATTGGCTGCGATGACAGCCCCATCCTATCATAGTAAATCAAGACTGTAAATCAATAAATCATACTAAATCAATTTAGTACTACCACAGTAAGTCAAGACTGAAACCCACAGCAACACTAGAGCTTCCTCTGAAATCCATTTCACAAGGTGTTTTGTGGGATTCATACGAAGTATTCCCTCCTTCACCCTATCTTTCACCATCTTGAAATGGTCCCTATCCTTATGCAGGGCCAGGACTCCTGAGGTCAAGGGCAGACCAAGGAGCCCAGCCATGGCTGCTGCTTAATCTTTGAAATGCCAGATCCATGCCCGCTCCATGCCTGCTCCTGGTGTGGTTTGCCGCCAGACAGCAGCTGACACCTCACACCATCTCTGATCTGCCCCGAGATTTGGGAGTCGCGGTGGAGCCCTGTCTCCTACCCTGGTAAATCTGCTCCATTAATAGCTATCAAAGAGCCTGAAGTTTCCATCCGAACTTTATCTGGCTTTGCAGTGAGCTGGAGGATTAAAACCTGTCGCAGGGGAAGGGAGGGAGCAGCCGCGGCTCACCCGGAATAGCCTGACCTATGACGGCACGTACCAGCCTGGGGAGGGGAGTTGTCCTGTGAGCTCACGGGTTATTAGCAGTGAGCACAGACATGTCTGCAGTCAGCAGCACACCCAGGGCCAGCTGCTCCATCCCTGCCTACTTCAGGGAGTCCGGAGGGAATTGTTAGTACAACTTGCCAGCACAGCTCTTTGGTGGGGGAGCTGGGAGTAGGCTTGAGGGCCGGCATTGTGGCGCTGTCCTTCTGTGCTGCTCTCAGATGTCTTGGGGTTTGACCTCTGGGCTGTTCGTGTGGCAGATCTGGTTATGAGGGAGAGCATTATTTGGAGATAACCACTGCCCTGCTGCAGCCCAGGGCTGTTGTCTCTCTGCTGCATCATAGCAGGTAAAAAAAGGGGTCATTGCATGGCTGGGGCTTGCCTATAGGGCCAGCAGACATGGGGCGCAAGCCTTCATCTACCACGTGGGGAGTAGTGTAGGAAGCGAGAGCAGGGATTTTTTGTGTAGCCAGGGATTCACTTCTCACAGCCTTTCTCTTGTACCTGGTTTTGTTTTCCTTGCTTTATTTCTCTGCAGGCATCCCCAAGTCATCTGTTTCACCCACCCCTTGTCACCACTATGGAATCACACAGGGTTTCTTCTTACTTACTCCCTTCTCATTCAGAGCTGCTCCTCACCTGAGCTTTCCTGTTACAGCAGGAGCTTTTTCCTTAGAGATGGGCTGGGATTAGAGCCCTTTGCAGTGCCCAGTGTTTTGCAGGAGTTGCTTAGAGCGCCTCAGCTCAGTGGAACAAGATTTTCCCAGCTGGCCAGATGATTCCAGACTAAGTGTGCATGTTCCCCAAGGGGCAGTAGGACTGAAAATTAACTCCTTGGATATGATGGAAGCAGGCATGTGGCTCTGTAATGAATAGTCTTTGAGTGCTGCTCAGTGTTTTACACCAGGAAGCTCTGAGGCTGTTCTAAACCTTTGACCCTGCTGACATACTCCAGATTCCTCCCAGTTAAATACTCTCCTTTCCTCCCCTCCAGGCCTGAAAGCATCACATCTTTTGACTAGCCAGACAGATGCATGGCCCTGTAAAAATCTCCTTTGTATCCCCAGTAATTCTATTGATCTGCACATTGAGAACATAATTCTGCTTTGGAATTTACAGCTTGCATACTTTATTGTTATCAGTGATGGGTGCTGTTGTTGTGCCTGCTCTTTGAACACCTAGAAGGTCACCCAGCAGGTGGGAAATCCCTGCTCCATAGATCTGACAGCCTAGGGGAGTGCAGCTGAACAGTATCTGGAGGAGGTTGCCCATACCACTTCATGAGAAAGATGAGGCCACACTGAGTCCTTCTCTTCTGCTGGCATGGCAGAGGAATGTGTAACCTCAGCAGCAGTGTTACTATGGGATGTGCTCCCCTCTGCTAGAGTGGATGGGCACAGGAGACACCAGTGTCTGGTGTACAGGACACTGCCAGTACAAACAACATTGTCTCTTCTCTCTCCAACAAGCTCTTATGTGCCAAGGGTTTGTGAAGAAAAAGGGAATATTCATGCTGTCTGTGTCCTGCTGTGTAGACAGATTTACCAAGGGCATTAGGCATTTGTAGCTGCAGTGTTTGTTGCTGGCATTTGAGCTGTAGAAAGTTGTACTTAAAATTCTGGTGTTTATTCATTTGGCTCTTGGTAGCAAGGAGGGCACTCTGTCTGTGTGTCCTTTTCCCTCCTTTTGCTGACACTGGTATACCTCAGCAATTTCTGGAGGTGAAGAGAAGCTGTTGAACAGAGGGAGGATGAAAAACAGTGATTCCCTCCTAGACATTTAATCTCAGCTGAAATAAGAGGATTTAGAAGCTAGATGCTGAATGACTGCACTGATTTATCACATCTTCCACTACAGTCTGTTACTGTGATCAGGGGTGAAAATTCATGTATAGGGGAGAGAGGAACTGAGATTAGCCAAATAGGCATAACAGGTGTCCTCCACCTCAACAGTATATAAAAAAAAAGAGAGTGGGCCAGTAGGAGCATGTCCAGTTGGACTAAATTATTGTTGTAGATAACTTTAAATTGAAAATATTCTATTCTACATCCTGTTGCAGGATCCTTTTCAATTCTATTTTAGAGACTAGCCATGAAAGACTGATCGCTGCCTTTCAGGGGAAAAATTCTCTGTATGTTCTCTGAGAAGATCCATGAGTAGCAAAGGCAGCTGGAGGAAACTGGTTTGGGTCTCTGTCATGGCTCTCTGGCAATCCCTCAGTCTGTGAGCACTTGCTAATGGTTTGCCTGAACACCTGGTGTCACTAACAGGGACCTGCTTTTTTCAGCTTTATCCCCTTCTCCCCAAAAGGGGCTGAACATGATAGCTGGGGTCTGTGGGTAAAGGCTGTGCTGTTCTGCTGTGCTCAGCAGAGCAAGGGAGACTCCAGCTCTGCAGTGCTTTCTTGGGCAGTCATGCCCTTTGCAGACACGGCTGCCTGGCTTGTTGAGGTGCTTCCTCAGCTCCCTTTCTAGCTCACCTCTGGCTCACCAAAATCTGCTGTGGCTGAGGACTGGGTGGGTTTTTCTCAGGTTTTAGTGTCCCTGTGAGACAAGGATTTGGGTTTTTTTGGGGGGTTTGGGTTTTTTGGTGGTGGTGGTGTTTTTGGGTTTTTTTTTGTTTTTTTAGGTTTTTTTTCTGCATGGTTAGATTTTAGTTTTGATTCAGAGAGATGATATAATCAGCCTTAACCAGTTACAGGATATATCCCAGTCTCCCTGCAGCTGGAGTTGCCTGGGGCATGGCAAATAGCTGCTGTCCTCCTCCACAGGTTTGCCCAGACTTCTTGCGATGAATGTACCTGCCAGCCAGAACGTGAAATGCTGTTTTGTTCTAAGCCTGGGAGCAATCCACTTAGCTGTATGGAGAGGGAACTAAGAGAGAAGGGTGATAAGAGAAGTAGTCTGATAAGGATTTTTTAACAGGCTATGGGGAGGTGTGCTGTGCAGGGGGGTGGCTGCTGACACTCAGAAGTGACACTTGGGCTGAGTGTCACACAGATTAATGATGTAAGGTCCCCAGTGGCTCTCAGCAGCCAGCTCTTGCCAAGCATGTGCACAGTGAGAAAAGGTGGAAGAAAAGTGGGACTTTTACTGCTCCAGCCACCCTCCCTCCCTGAGATCTCTGCACAGCTTTCTGTTTTGAGGACCATCCTGGGAGCAGAGCCCCACCCTGTCTGGACTAGAGTCTAGTGTTAAATCAGGGTAAGTGTAACTGCACAACACAAGGCTTATTAGGGATGTGGTTTGTGTCTTGCTGGTTCAGGAGATAACTGGATTGTTCTTGCCTTGTCTGCAAAAAGCATTAGATCATTGAAAGACAAGCCTCAGTCATGCTCTTTAGTACAGCAGAATGTAAGAGGTCCGAGTTCTTCCTGACTCATCTGTAAATCTCTTTTCAAACTATGACTGTGTGGAAAAATATTCTGAAAATTTTGAGCCCAAGAATAAGGGTGACTTTCTAATTTTTCTTCTCTCAGCCTAAGGACCAAAAACGTGCGACTGTTTCTTTGTCTCTGCTTTGCTGTATCTGTGTTTGAAGTCTCCTCTCTCTCCGCAGGTCCTTCAGAAGCTTGGTAAAGCAGATGAAACAAAAGATGAGCAGTTTGAACAGTGTGTGCAGAACTTCAACAAACAGCTGGTAAGTTAATTTGTGATATGTAATTGCACCCTGGGTTTCAGTATTAGCTTCCAGTCATCTGCTGCAACATGTAATTAAAGGCCATTAAATTAAACAATGACATAGGCCTGTTGAAGTGACCCATAACACATAACTTTTCACTTACAAGAAATGACATTGTGACTTCTGGAGTCCCTTTCATGGAATCAGTGAGAGAATCAGAGAGTACCCTGAGTTGGAAGGGGCCCATCAGGATCATAAGTCCAGCTCCCTGCCCTGCACGGGACACCCCAAGAATCACACCACGTGCCCAAGAGCATTGTCCAAACACCTCCTGAACTCTGTCAGGCTTGGTGCTGTGGCCACTTCCCTGGGGAGCCTGTTCCAGTGCCCAGCCACTGTCAGGGTGAAAAACCTTTTCTTGATACCCAACCTAAATCTCCCCTGCCTCAGCTTCATCCTGTTTCCTCAGTCTGTCACTGGTCACGAGAGTGAAGAGATCAGTAAAAATAATACTTGTTTTAGACCCAATTTTAGAGAAAGAAATAGCTCAACCAGAACACTTTCTTCAGTTAGCAGCTGCTTTGTAGTGTAATTTTTGCTGCTCTGCTGGAAGCAGAGATGTAAGAGCAACATTGTGTCCCTGAAAGATGGATAGGGCGGGAAACAGATTACAAATAAAAAAATAAAATGGAACCAGGCCGTTTCAGTTTCCTAAGCACAGTGAAGGGCAGAAGAGACAAAGAAAGAAAATGGTGAAAAGGGAACATCCTTCCATGGCTAAGACCTAAATCTGACTTCCTTCCCATACTTGCACAATCACTGTGTCAGGCCCGAGTCATTATTCTTCTACGTGTCAGCCTCATCCCCAATATTTTAGTGCGCAGAAATATTTTAACAGTGTAGCAATTTTCCCCCACCCTCCTACTTCCACAGCAGTAGGTTTTGCTCTTCAGCTGGGTGTGTTTTATTATTTTATCTAGAGCCTTCAGTCGCCCAAAAGGGAAAACACCAGTTACCTTACGGGTTTTGCTGGTGCTTGTTGTTAGGGCAAGCATTGCTTCTGTTTTGTGGCAGCAAATGTGTGCCACAGCATAACTTCGGTGGTGGTGGTGAGGAAATCTGTTGCCATTTTGTGGCCTGACACATTTAGGACCTTTTTCTTGAGCTGTTAGTGGCAGCTGCATCGTGTCTGTTGAGACTCAGCAGATGTGGTTATGTGTCGCAAAACCAGCTGAGTAGGGATTTGCCACAGCTGATTGTAACGAAAATCCTTCAGTCTGGCTTTGACTTACGTGTAACCAGAGCTGATTGCAGATTCCTGGACACTAATGCTCGTTCTCTTGGCAGCAATAGTAGCTATTGCTCCAGAAGTTCATCCAGCAGTGGTATTCTCTTGTACACAGCAGAATACATTTTAACTGCTTTCTGACAACATGACATTACCAGATGTGACTTTTTTTGGTGTAATTATTAAGCAATTAAGAAATAACTTTTTTAAAGGAGAAATACAAAAAACCTCAAATCCAAATTTCTAGATGTGACTGTCTGGGATGGCTGTTTCAATTTCCAAAGCCATGAGTTCCAGTGGTGCAGTGAGGACCCTGTTAAAGACGCACTGTGTCTTGTATCCCTTCATCTGAATTTTTTTTTTCTGTTTTGCGGAGCAGACCATGAACCAAATTCCCCAAATAATTAATCAAAGAAGCTGGAGGCTGCTCTGCATTTGCTGCTTTGGGTCTGCCGTTCTCCTTAGGCCATCAGTTTCCCTATTACTAAAATAAATGCAGACAATGCCTGTTTTACAGGGCAAACCATGAGTGTGAGTTAGCTGGATTCGTAGGATATCCTGAGCTGAGGACTAGGGGAATAATAAAACAGCTCTATATACATATATACACACTTGTTTATATTTTTATATGTATGAGGTGTGTGTGGTATAGTTATCTTTTGAGATTTCTATGACCTTTCATTACAAGGTCTGCTCCAGTGGGGAGTGGAAGTCTGGAGGAAAGCTGACCTTTTGCTGCAGGCTGGTGACAAAACAGTGCTGCTCTCTTGTGGAACTGGCTTGGGTGTGAGCAGGCAGTGACCTTGTTCACTGGCTGATTACAGGTTCCTCTGACTAATGACTGTGTTGGACCACTTTGGCAGATGTTTCTGTGTGTGGTCTGTTGAGGAATGGAGTGCAGGTCTAAAAATCACTTAATCATTTTCAACCAAGGTATTTGTGGTTCTCTCAAATAGTGGTTGAGGGGACATAGGGGAGGGCATTGCACTTCCTAACTCTTTGTCCTCGGGTTCATATAAGAGCACCATGCTTAGGTCCCTGAATGGTATGAACTTTTTAGCTCAGATGGATTTGCTTTGTGACAAAAGAGCTGGACACAGCCATGCAGGTGCAGGGCTTGCCTGTGTCTCCTGAAGGCTTGACAATCAGCAGAACTGCCCCTCATTACTCCCTCATGGAGATTCTTTGGCTATTAACCTAGCCAAACGTCCATTNGCTTCCTAACTCTCTGTCCTCAGGTTCATGTAGGAGCACCATGCCTTCATGGTGCGTCTTCATAAGAGCATTCATACCTGAATGGTATGAAGTTTTTAGCACAGATAGATTTGCTTTGTGACAAAAGAGCTNACTTCCTAACTCTTTGTCCTCGGGTTCATATAAGAGCACCATGCTTAGGTCCCTGAATGGTATGAACTTTTTAGCTCAGATGGATTTGCTTTGTGACAAAAGAGCTGGATGCAGCCATGCAGATGCAGGGCTTGCCTGTGTCTCCTGAAGGCTTGACAATCAGCAGAACTATCCCTCATTACTCCCTCATGGAGATTCTTTGGCAATTAACCTACCCAAACATCCATTTGAAGACTCCCTCCTCCTTCCCTTTCCCAATGTCACTTGTGTTCAGTCACTGGCACAAGAATCTGTCCCAGATACTGTCCTTGCTGACCTTGGGAGCAAGAGTCCTGCTGTAAAGGTGCAACTCAGGCCCTGCCTGAGTTGTGCCAGGCTTTGGCTTCTCTCGCCCTGTGCTGAAGTCCTCACTGGAGGGACAGTGTGAGGCTGGTGGCAGCTCGTACACCTGGCACCGTGTGTGTTTCTGCCTGGCAGAGCAGCTGGGTTTTGATACCCTTCATGAGCTGCCACTCGTGTGGAAGTTCTGGACTGGTTTACAGCCTTTCACACTGAGCACATGAGAGGGAAGCTGCTGCTGGCACAGGCTGCATCCACCCCTGCCTGCACCACGCTGTGTTGGGCACAGCCCCTGCTGCAAGGCAGGCAGTGGGGACTGCACCTTCCCTCTTGCAGAGTAGGTTCCCATTACAGGCAGTAGCTCAGAGAGAGGGTTTCTTCCCAGACAAGAACCTTTCATGCCCAGCAGTTTCCATTTCAGCCCCATGTGGCAAAACAAGCTCAACAACCTCCCTGTGGTACCCCAGGGTGGAGCTTCTCGCCAGTTTTTCATGCTCTGTGTCTTAACAGTGCTAAAGTTCTGCTGAGTGGGGGCTTACCTGGAGCTGTTGCTTCAATGCTTCCCCTCCCTGTAATTACACTGTCTGCTCTTTCAACCCTGCATTAATCTAATCTGGAACAGGACATTACCTCCTGCCCCCTCAGATGTCAAACATCCCTGCTGATAATAAAATCCTTCCCACCAGAACTGCAAAACCAGAGAAGTTATGTAAAGGGGTTGCAGTCTAATATTAGGATGAAATAATTCCTTTTTAACATTGGGGGGAAAGGGTTTTAGGAAACCTGTCTACTACCAAGAAGCAGCTCTAGAGAAAATCACATACCTAGCTAGGGCTTGGTTTCAAGAAAGCACAAAAAGATATCAAATCACTGTATGTTTAAACATCTTCATCTTGAGCCATACCTCTGTAACTTCCCTCTGCACACTCTTAACTCTTTGATAACTGGAAAGTGGATTTGTTTTTCTGATTCCAGTTTTACTCTTTTCCCTACTTTTTTACCATTCGGTTTAAGAAGCATCTTTTAAATGTGCAGTCAAGAGTGTTGAAAGTTCCTGTTCTGTATCGTATTTGACAGTGTCTGACTGCATTGTGAGAAGTATTTTGGAGAGAGTATTGGAACAGGCTCCCCAGAGAAGCCATCCCTAGAAGTGTGTGGAAAACACAGACATGGCACTGGTTTAGTGGGCATGGTGATATTCAGTCAAAGTTTGGACTTGGTGATCTTTTCCAGCCTTAATGATTCTCTGATTTATGCAGAGTTATATTAGTACTTGACAGCTCACTATAGGCCACTCGAAGAAAGCAGGTGCTGCATGCATAGAGAGAAAGCAATGGTCTTAAGGTTATCCCAAATTTTTATGGGAAAGGATTAATGCTTAAAATAATTTTAAAAAAGCCCTTGTGGCAAGGGAGCTGCTTTACTGGTGGACAAGAAAAAATCAATAGAAATGCCAGAGAGGGAACTGGATAGGAACCACAGGTATCCAGCGGAGCTGGGAAAACAGGATTCAGGCAAAACTCAACAGGGGTCTCTCACTGAAAATCTTTCTGCTTGCAGATCTTACATGCTGTGAAGTCTGTTCACTCTCTCTGTCAGGCTCAGTACTTTTAAAAGACTTAGGTAACTCCATAGTGACAGAGATCAGCTGTAACTCTGAGTTTCAACGTCAGCAAGAGGTGACTGAGACCACTCCAGCTGCAGGATGCAGCACCACATACTGATGAGGATGCCTGGAGAACACACAAGGCTGGTTCTGCATTGCTGCAATTGTATGCTCCAATTTTCAGCCCTGACTTGTAGGTTTTTCAGGTGATCTATCTAAAAATATTGATTAGACATTTATTTGTGGTGCTGGTTTTCTGCTCAGAGAAAGACTTTTGTCTCCATGGCTTTGGAGCTGGGTATTGAGACTTGAGAAGTTCTGAGTTTGGCTTGTGTCATTTGCTGCTGTGGCAGGTTTAGGGCAAGCATGGGCAATTTTAGAGATGGCTTCTGATTTTAGATGCTACACTTTTGAATGTTACTGCTCCAGACATTGCAGTGCCCAAGTGTGTAGTGGGCACAAAGTCTCCAGGACCTTCCCCGATGATAGTTTTTGATAACCTCCAAGTTGTGAGTTCAAATTTAGTTATTCTTAAAAATGATACAGCTGCAGGATGGTAATGTATCCGTTGGTGGGACTTTGCATATCTTTTGCAGAACAAGAATGCAGAAGAGAGACCACTGCACCTCACAGCTTGCTCTCATTCTCCCTCTTTCCCAGTTTGTGCCCCATTGAGGGAGCACCCCAGCATAATGAATTTTGACAGCTGAAGCCAACTCCAGAGACAGGGAGCTCACAGGACATCTTCAACAGCTGCCTCAGAGCTACTGACTTCAAAAGCAGATGTTTTCCATCAGCTCTCCCCACCACTCAGGCACCTCTTGTCTCAACTGAGCTCATGCTGAGCTCCTTTGTGCTCCCAGTGCAGCTGTGCTCTCTAAGCAGAGGCTAAATCTGCCCAGCTGTCGAAGTGGCAGTGATAGTACAGCTTTGTGAGAAATCCATCTGCTTCCAACAGCATGGCCCAAATTGTTTTCCATGCCTCGAAAGTTCTGGATGAGTTCACATTTGTTCTTTTCCTACTGCCATCAGCAAAGGAAATGAGGAATCTGAAAGAGCTGGCCAGTTTTACAAACAAAGTCTCCTAGTCTGGGGAAGCATTGGGAACTGACCCAAAGAGAGTACAAGAGGAGAGGAGTTATGGTTACATTTGCTGCAAAAGTCCTAGAAGTTCCTAGAACACAGAGCAAAAAAATGCAAAAAATGTGATAGTTTGAAGTTTTATGTGATCATAGGACTGGTGTGTAGCCCATCTGCAAGACCAGTTTTCTTTAATTAGAAATGCTTGAGTGCTTCTTACACTCAATTTAGCTGAGAGAATAACTGATGGTCTCCTTATGTTCACAGTCCGAAGGCACGAGGCTGCAGAAGGACCTCCGAACTTACTTGGCTTCTGTCAAAGGTAAGGTCTGCACGAGCAGAGGTTTGTTCCCCTCTAATGCTTACCTATGCAGGGAGGTTTCTGCAGCCTTCCCCTTCCTGGTGTTTCCCCAGGCATGAGTTGCAGGAGGGGTCAGCTTTGTCAGGGGAGGCATCTTTCAGAATCCTTTGGTGCCAGCTGGGATGGAATGAGGTTTGATGCCGAACACGTGGTGCTGTCTTAGCAGATGGACCTTCACGTGTTCTTCTAGGGGAGGATGAACACAAAGGGCTTGATACAACTGCACCCTTGATTCCTTTCTCCCTCTGGTTACCTTCCATCTCTGTATTATCATGGGTCAGACATTTAGTGAGGAAGAGCTCAGCATCTGCTATAATGCTCCTGTGCCTCCATTCCTCAGGATAAGGGTTAAACTGTGAGGAATACATTGTTTTCTTCTTTGTCTGAACAGTTCCTTCTTCTTTCCTAGCTATGCATGAGGCCTCCAAGAAGCTGACAGAGTGTTTGCAGGAAGTTTATGAGCCAGACTGGCCTGGGAGAGATGACACAAATAAAATAGCAGAGGTAAGACTGTCCCGGATGTGGGGATGTCCAGACTTGCTCTGTCAGCAGAGATGAGCTTTGGAAGCTATGTCTGCGCACCACATTTCTTCAGGCATATGACCTTGTAGAAGAATGGGAGGCAAACTCAGCACTGTGAAGAAAGGAAGGCTGAAAGGATGTGGCCTGTATTTTTGTAGGAGATTGTTGCCAGATGCTTGTACATTACGCAGAACCATACACTTACGCCCAGAAGCTGTTTGGTCCCCTCAGAGTGACTAAATGGGGACAGAGGATTCCAAACGAAACTCAGTAGGGTCAACTGGGTGTACTGCTTATGTTCTGTGTAACAGAACATGGCTAAGGCAGTCAGAGCAGCCAGTTGTGTAGCTGCAACAACCCCTCATGGCAGTACCATCAGCTGCCTTGTTTCAGTTGCTCCCTTGTTTGGCTGAGCCACGTGTCACCCCAAACTGCTGTTGTTCTCATCCCTTGGTGAGGTGGTGCCTGTCCAGCTTGCCCAGGTGTTTTCTGTGGAGCTTAGGGCACAGCCTGTCATTTGGCAGTGTGGGTCCCCCTTGGCCTGTGCCTGTGGTGGGTCCAGCTGGAGGCAGCACCCTCTGCTCTGTTCTAAGCTGAGCAGCAGCTGTGGCAGTTCAGCTCTCAGGATTCATTTGCCATGAGGCTGCAGGACTGGGATTATCTGCAGCTGTCTGTGGCATTGGAGAAGTGATGTAGGAGTAGACAGGAGAGCAGGAGGAGGATTCTTTCCTTCCCCTTCTTTCCCCTGCAGAAAATCTCACCTGAAATAACATCTGTATCTTGCCCAGGAAATAATGACTTCAAAGCAGATAATTCAAACAAAACCTCAATGTTTCCAGGTCAATTTTTTAATTAACGTGGAAACTTTCATTAGGAAGTGCTGTTGCAGTAAATAATGGAGTGGTATTTCAGCTGGTTTGGCTTCACAGTCTCTGTTGGCCTTCTTTCTCCCTGAGCCACTGTGGTGCCTCCTGAGAGATTGACCCTTCAGAAAATTTGAGCCAGAGACGTCAAAGGAGACATGAATCCTGAGAATTAACTGTAGCTACCCTTTGGGTCTACAAGACTATTTCCAGCTTTCCACCTCCCCTTTTAATTCCTTGTTAATATTTTGCTTGTGAAAAGACAGGTGAGAGAGAAGAGTTACTCCTGCCAAAGAAAAAGCATAAAGTGGGAATTTTTCCTGAATGCTTTTGCCAAAACCCTTTGTTCAAGTGGAAAAACAGGAAAGAGGGGTAATTTTCACCTAATCCAAGGTGTTGATAGGAAATTACTGTGCCTGAGCTAAGGTCAAGGATAAAGTGGGCACAGCTCAGGGTGTGAGCCTTGACTGTGGCAGCAGGTGATGTGAGGGCTGAAGACTGCTAGTGTAGCTTTCTGTTGTTCATTATTCTCCAGAAAGCTGTATTGTAATGAAGAATAGAAAATGGTGCCTTGTTGTGTCAGGTGTCCCTTTTTCGTAGCTCCTGGGAGAAGGAGGCAAAACCATCCTGACAATTATCTTCCATTGTACAGACTTGAGTTTAACATTGGAGGGGAAAGATAGGCCTTCAAGGGCGTTTTGTCCTTGGAGAGGTCACCTGAATTAGCAGCATCAGGCTTTCTCATTTCTGCCAAGATCTCTGTTATCATTAGTTTTCCAAAGAAATTACTGTTTCTATGAGCTCTGAGGGCCCAAGATTGTTGGCTGTAGCACTCACAGAGAAAAACAGGAATGTGGAGCCTGTGTTCTTAACGGTTAACTCACGACTTTTGTTTTTCAGAACAATGATCTCCTATGGACGGATTTCCATCAGAAGCTGGTGGATCAAGCACTTCTGACCATGGATACATACCTTGGCCAATTTCCGGATATTAAAGTAAGATTCTCTTTAAACTATTTGATCTAGAGAGTCGCAGCAGATAAAAGCTCTTACGCTCAATTTCTTACATCCCCATCTTTAGGAGAATGTGTGCTGCACTTCTCCAAGGTCTTTGAAAGCAGCCAAGATCTCTGCAGCTCTGGGTTAATTGAAAATGTTTTGTTCTATTTTTGGGCTTAAAACAAGAGTGAAGAATCCAGGGGAAAGACGCGGAAGAGAAAATATGAGTGTGAAAGAGGAGGATCCATGAAATTCCCTATTGCATCAGAGTGTGGGGGGGCAGTGTCAACAATAGCTCAGAAGGTCTCAATCTCTCTTTTTGGTCTTTTTGTCTTTTAACTACCTTGTAAGCAGAAAACACTGAGGAAGCAGTTAGTGGCAAATGTACTTTTATGAGTAGAGGCTGGTATGAAAGGCAGATTTCTGTGAGGCCTTGAAGTCCTGCTGTGTGTGTAATCAGCTTTTTTCAGGGAAGGGAGAATGCAGAATAGGTGTATTTTTGGGAGACAGGGCCCTGGGTTTGAATGATGTCCTGTGACCTTCCCTTCCCCCACAGTTATCTCCTCTCTATTCATTTGGAGGTTATGCAGGAAATGTCTTCACCATATGGACGCACTGGTAATGATATCACCATATGGGAAGTATCAGCTTGGCTGCTTTCCAGTGAAAGCAACCCTTTCCCCACCACACGTCTTTAAAACATTTGTCAATATTTATTGCTTCAGGAGGATTGTGCTGTATCAAATGGGGGCAGGTCACAGGCTTGTAAAATAATCTCTGAACAGCAGTGGACTCCCTGTTTTTGCTTCATTTTTCCAGCCTTTCCTGCCCCTGGAAGGCTGAAGTGGGGAAGGGCTGTGGCTTTCCACCCGCTGAAGGCTGTAGGGCTGATCTCTGGGGTGTGATGCCATGTGCCTCAGTCAGAAGTTCAACCATCACACATGCCTGAAAATGCTGGCCTTTTCTCTCTGAATTAAACAATCATCTTTGTTTATATTAGAAGGAAAAGTTACGACCTTTGTACCGAAGTTGTAATTATGTCTGCAAACTAAGATTCTTGCTACACCATTTTCTGACACTGATGGTTTCACTCTGTTGATGTCACGACAGTTAGCCTCAGCAGCCTGAATTTCACCCATAGGTCTGAAAAGTGTGGGAACAAATAAGTATGCAAAGATGAATAAATACTAAAATATTGCTAGAGGCAACTGACTTCTGAATGGGTCACTAAAGTGTTTATTACTAATGTTCTTTCTCTCTTGTCAGATGATGCCCTACAAAAGGCGAAATTTATGTAACTGCATAAAAGCAATTTCATGTGCAATTCAAGTAATGTTTTAGAGAGCACTACTCACCTCTGCTTCGCTTCCTGAAATGAGTAGCTTTATTTTTACTTCTTGCAGTAAGATATGGATGTGTTTCATTAGAGTTGACTATTCCTTTAAAATGGGCTTTCAATGGTATGAACCTAAAAAGGTCAGTATGTTTTTATGGATAATTCAGCTGGATGCATCATCCTCCTTACCCCAGAGGAGTGAGAAGTGCTCAAGTCAAGTATATTTTTGTCAAGTGGTAGAAACTCCTAGAAACACAGTTGTTGAACATTGCTATGCCTGTACAGAAGTGTAATTAGGCCTCACATAACGAATGAGGATTCTTGAGATTGGCAGGCAAAAGAAGCTCCAGTCTTACGTAATTTATAGAATATTTGAGTTGGTTTTTGTTGTTGTGATAATAGTTTTCTGGTTTTTGTTTTCCACAAAATGAAATTTTATGCTTTTCCTGGGATTCTGGTATTACTCTGGTAAAATAAGTTGATTTATGGAAAGAAGAGAATTTTAATTTAGTTGTGAAAAGGCCTGTTTTTATTAATGGCCCAGTAATTAAAATGTGTGATGAATTAGATCATGCATGCAGGTTTTTTTGGTTACATTTTAACATGTTCTGAATCCATCTTTACTTGACGGGCTGTAAAAATTCCCTTGGATTTTTTGGACTTGAAAAGGGATCCAGAGCAGGAATGTGAAAACAGAGCATGCTTTTAGTAAGGAATTTCTATGTGTTAAAGAAAATAATTTATCCAATGTTGGATGTTCACCCCTGAACAAGGCCTCTCCATCTTCTCTAACTTGACAAATGGGAATGCAAAAAGTACTTTAAACTTTCTTTGCAGGTCAGCATCTGTACTTCTTGGAGTAGGACTCTTCTTGCATAATCTTTAATATTTCTGAGTGAGTTTTTGGTTGGTTTTGCACAATATGCAATAAAAGTACGGGTCTCTGCAGTGAGGCCAGAGAAGTTAAACTGCAGCCCAAGTTCTGAATAGCTGTGGAATTGGGGATTTTCTGTCTTGCACTAAAACTGATGCTCTATAGCTGTAAAAGCAAATATCAGTGAAGAAGGGTGTGGAGGGCAAAAGTTTTTTTGTGATGGCTTGGCTTTAGTTTAGGTTTGTTTGTTTTTTTAAGGAGGCTCAAATTAAGATGGATTTGTTGCAAAGTAGTCAAGTCTGTTGGAGTTCTGCTGTTACATTCGGGTGGTGGTGGGTACCTGCAGCTGTCCTGGAGTCCTACCAGGGAGCCCTGCAGCCTTCCAGGGCTGTGCTAAATCCTGTTAGTGCCATCGCAGGCAGCAGTGTGATCAGTGGTTACTCCAGGAGGCTCACACCCTGTCTGTCTGTACCTTGCAGCATTTTCCTGTACTCCACTAGAAACATGGGGCTGGGTGTTAGGAGATTGGGAGCTGCACAGACATAGAGGAGTTACTTTGTTTGAAGGATGGGTGATATCGAACCAAACTCCTTGGTGGGGTAGCTGCAAAACCTGAAGTGGCTGTTTGCCATGTCAGAGGCGGGGAAAACTCCAGCTGTCTCTACCAGGTTGACCTGAGGAAAAATGGTATCTCTTGAATCCCAGATGGGGCCATGTTTCCTCTAGTGTGTTTGAAGGATGCTTTAACTTGCATCTCAGATTACTGTGAAGCTGGAAGCCACCTCCAATACCTTGTGTCCTGGCTGGTAATGTGATGTTTGGGAGGTGTCTCCTAGTGACCTCGACTGTGAGGTGGCTCAGCTTCTTCGTGACTCCTCTCTTGGAGTGAGCTGAGCTTTTAGAAGAGAGTTTGCGTGTGCATGTGGCTGAGATCCTGCAGCTCTGCTGTGACTCACGCGGAGCTGCAGCAGCGTTTACTGGAAGTGCAGAGGAGAATGTGTGGGAGATGTGCGAGCTGCTCCCAGCTGGTCTGGCGCAGAGATCAGCCCCGAGTGCGGTTTTGCAGCGTATCTGCAGGAGCCTGGGGAGAGGAAACCACAGCTCCCTGCCAAGCGCAGGAGAGAAGGGGATTCTGCTTTTGCGAGTAAATCCCAGTGCTGATTCCTCATTCTGCACTTTCTATGTCCCTGGGTTTTGTGGTTAATTAGAAATCCTCTTGGCCCCTTGCCATGCCTTTTCACTCTCTTATCCAGCCTGTCTCTGGACTGCTGATTACTGACGCTGGCCCAGGCTCTCTGATCTGGGGGGGGAAGTGTTATGGTCAGCCTGGGAAGATGTGTGCTCCAACCCAGATAGACTGGGGTGTTTGCAGACAGTGTGGGAGGCAGGGGGCTGAGGGGATGGCTAGTTCCTAAATCAGGGAAGGCCAGTGGGCTAGAGCCTCAATAAAGTGCAACTCTGCTGGGGGAGAGAGCCTGAGGCTCCTCAGTTTGAGAAGGATAACACAGGATCAGGCCACAGGCCTGACTGTCCATCCTGGATTCTCAGCCATGGATTTGTCAGGACTCTATTCCTGAATCTAAGTCTGGTACACAGTCAGCTCCCTCCTTGTGATTGTTTTGGCTTCAGTGTTGTGTGTTGGTGACTCAGTGCTGCAGGTTTTCCCTTCCACTTCTCTTGCTTAAATGCTGGTGACAGCAGACCTCTGCCTGTGGCTGCAGTCACTACTGCCTGCAGCTTCTGCCACAGGGTCCAAAAGGCTGTCCATGGCATATCCTGAGTGTGTGGATGAGTGCTTTTGCTGTGCTGGCAGCAGAAATGCCTTCTTTTGTTGAACTTAATCTCTCAGGCTTCCGCACAAGCTAGTGAGCTGGTTAGTTAGAGACTGGCTGCAGTCCTCAGGAAGCCCTGAAAATAATGAAGCATTACCTGTAGGATGCAGGCACATTGTGGGCTTAGGAAGCAGTGGAGCTAAAGTTCTGAAAGCATGCATGTCACCCAGTGGTGGGGCTTGTTGACTGGGTCCCTTCACCTTCCCTTGATGGGTCCCCTCTCTTCCTGAGGCGCTCCCTCTGGAATGGTGCTTGCCACAGGTGGCTCCCAGGGCCTCCTCTCTGGGTGGAGGATCCAGGGAGAGTCCTTGAGTGGGCAGAGTGTGGGGTGTTCTGGAAGTTGGGTGAAGAGGAGGGTTTTTTCCTGGGAGGTTTTGCAGTTTTGGCTGCTGGGGAAGATTGGTGTGACTCTTTTCTCCATCTTTCTAGTCTCGCATCGCAAAGCGAGGAAGGAAGCTTGTGGATTACGACAGTGCCAGACACCACTTTGAAGCCCTGCAAACCGCAAAGAAGAAGGATGAAACCAAAATCGCAAAGGTAAAGCAATCAGAAGGATATGCAGCCTTCCATTTTTTTTTGGGAGGTCTGCATTTGCTGACGGAACAGGTTTTAAGTTCACCTGTACCTCTTCGTTGTGTTTTCATAGAATTCATTCATATTGGAAAGGACCTATAAGATGATTGAGGTGTTGTGAACTGGTGAGGTTTTGCTAGGTATTTCCTTCTCATTTGTTTAGTTTTCCTGGAAGGCAGGATGGCCTCTGTTGGGTTGGTTCAGACCCACCATCATCAGTCTGCATGTCTTGGTGGCCAAATGCTTGGGTATGGGTTTCATCACGTGCACAAGACCAGTAACCTCTGGCAGAAAAGCCAATGTGCCCCTTGGGGAAGCAAAATCTTGCAATGCTCCAGAACAATGTTACAGTTTGTCTGCTTCTTGGGACTCTGTCTCCCCATCCTAGAGCAGTGGTAAGAGTGTTTGAGTGTTTACTTGAGGTTGGTTGTTTGTGAAGTCCTCTGATATCCTAGGAGAGAGACCCTTAGGAATGTGAGTGACAAGTACATCAATGGAAGTGCACTCTATGCGTAGTTGATGAATGTATTCTGTTGTCTGTTGGTTGCAATTACTGGATAATAAATATGGCTGAAAACAGAAAAATAAGAGTTCTCTTGTCAGGTTTCTTTCCCGCGTGTGAATAGCTTGATCCAGGGCTTGCCCAACATTTAAGTGAAGGATTTTATTTTTAATGAGATTTATTTTAATTAAAAATAAAATTTACATTTTTTTAATGTAGCGGAGGAGAGATAATAGTGCTAATTTTGTTCTAGAGTAGGCACATGGATTGAATACTGCCCTTAAAATGAGCTATGGATTCCTCTTGTACCCTAAGCGTATTTGAATCCATGTGCTTCCCTTCACAGGACACTTCTTGACACAACAGAATAGTCCAGGGCTGGGGAGACATCTTTAATTCTCTTCAATGTGGGCCATGGTAAATTGTGACTCTTCAGGGTAGAAGCAGTACAGGAAAGAAAGAGCCTGGATCTGTATCTTTTAACCAGGCTGACAAGAGTTGTCATCCTTTTCTTAGGGTTATTTCTGGTAGGGGGGAATATGAGTTAGGTAAGAGATGCTGGTGTTTTTCCTGCATAGAAGAAATTAAGATGCATCTCTACCCCGAGTGAAAGATGTGCATTTAGTGGCCACAGTACTTTCATTGTTAAGCTGCAAGTCATCAGTTGTCTACACTGCACTGCATGCACTGTGATTAACCTTGACAAACAAAAGGGGAGAGAGATTGATGGCCCAAGTGTCATTGCATCACTTGTGTGGCAAAGCAGGTCTTGATTCTGTATGCAAGGCATGAGGCCCAGCTGGTTGTGCCTTCAGTTCAAAGCAGTAATTCATTGTGTTTGGGGTAAGAGCAGAATTTCTCTGGGGCACATTATTTTATTGGTGCATGCCAGTGGGATCTTTGCTGCAGTAGAAATGGTTTTTGTAGGAATTGACCGACTCAGGTTGGTACCTGGTGATCTGCAGCAGAGGTTGGCTGCCTTTTATCACTGCTGCACTCACTATTGCCTCAAATGCTCAGCTAAGATGATACAACAGATATGGAAAAAAGTGCAGTTTGAAGAGTGAAATATTGGGAGTTAGGAGTTGGTGCTCTATTCATGATTTAGCCTGTGAAAGGGTCTCTCAGTACCTGATCAAATTCTCTTTGTTAGCCAAAATGTGCACTGGGTCAGATCTTTCCACCTTCTGTAATTTAGGCCATAAGCTCATGTACAGGATAATACATGACACATTGCACTGTCCTGACCCTGCAAAGATGGGAGCAGCAAGTCCCAGGGAGTTATGTATGTGTGGCCTTCCCAAGTGGGCAGTGTTCACTGCCCAGCCTGTGATCTGGCATTTGCAGTCACGCAGCTCTGCAGGGCTGTGGGCAGCAGCCAGGGCTCAGCGTGCACTCAGCTGCTGTAGGTAGTGCATCTCTCTGTTTCTGTGCCTGGTGTTTTGCTCCTGTGACCTTTGAAGTAGGGTTGTTCCAGTGTAAGTTACTTTGGAATGTGATGACAGACCCCTAGGAAAGAGAAATCACGTTTCTGACACAGGATACAAGTGGGAACTGACTTGATTAAGGTTTCACGGTATAGTAACAGAAGCAGCAGTGCAAATACTTGTTGGCACTACATGGTCTCTTTTATTCTTCTCTAATATATGGATGTTCTTTTCCCACCCAGGATCCCTGCCACTTATTGCTAAGCTTACATCCTGCTATTAAAATAAATCACTGTGGACTTCCAGCTGTTGCATGCAAATAATTATGATGGTTAATTAATCCTGACCTCTCTTTAAGGAGCTCCAACTTCACAGCCATGCCTTGGAGTAGGGTTGTCTGTGTGCTAGGTCACTAACAACTGTATCTGTTACTCTTACAGCTGCCTGGCTGGTCTGCAGTATCCAGCCCACATGGGAACATTAATTACTGCTAAACTTGGCATGCTTCAAAGGATTCATAACTGATCAGTCCTGGGATGTTTGTTTTTTTCTCTCGCCTTGGTGACACTGGTTTGGCCCAGCCTCTAAATACACTCTCTGTTGTGATTTTAATTTTTTTATCCTAAACGATATGTGTTTGTGTCTCTCTTGTTCTCTGTTTATTTTTTTCTTTTTTTTTTTTTTTCTCCACTCAAACATGCTCCCTCCCCCAGCCTGTTTCGCTGCTTGAGAAAGCTGCGCCTCAGTGGTGTCAAGGGAAGCTACAAGCTCACCTCGTTGCACAAACTAATCTGCTCCGAAATCAGGTGACTGCTGATCTACCTGGCTCTAACCCTGCATGCGCTATTTTGGGCTCTAGACTGTACCATGCAAGTAATCTCTAGGCAACGTTCACTCTAGTCCTCTCTGAAGAGTGTGTCCTTGACACTCCCTAGCCACAGTGGAAGCTGCTGATCAGTGAATGGATCTGTGCCTGCCCAACTGATTTCTAGTCAGGTGTGTTAACACTGGACTGTTGTTTTCTCCCCCAGAATAAAATGTGGATGAAGAAAGGCTGTGGAATAACTCCGAGGCCGAGGGTGATGTAGTACACGGTTCCTCCAATTATTGCTTCAATTTTGCTCTAAGGGTAGCAAATTTTTATTGTTGCTGTTTTGAAAATAGAAAAAAAGGAAATACTGAAAAATTGGCCTATGGATTCCTGTCATTGAGTAAAGCCACAAAAAAATAACATTGCAATTTCTGTGGCTGCTGAGTTAACTTGTAATATTCTCCTGTGGTAAAATCCATGTTTCCCAAACGAGTACTCTCCTGGCTGTTGTGGTTTAAAAGAGCCATTTTTAGATAAAATTTTGATCTGCACAGGAGAAGAGATGGGCCCGGATCAAGCAATTTGCACCCTGTGTGACATATTTGAGCAGTTCCAGGTGGAAGTCAAGGTAGTGCCATCTGGCAGAACTTAGGTTATAGCATCTTGGGGGATGTGAGCAACTCAGAGGAGCTGCAGGAAATAAAATTTCAATCCTACGTACATAGAAGTGTGACTTTCTGGTGTAATCTTGATCAGTGTTCCCATTGGAACACCTTAAGGGATAAGAGGGTGTTGTCAGAAGACAGTCAGTGAGAAGAAATGGGCAAGGGATAATAAATCCTTACCCAGACTGGGAGAGCACCAGTTACCTGCTCACAAGTCCCTGGTGAGCGCATCTGTTCTCAATGCTCCTATGTCTTCACATTCCTTGCCCATGGAATGAATTGCAGTTTAGAAACGCCTCTCACCTTATGAAGCCCTGGGTTTTTCACAGTCACTTTATGACTTTGGATCAGGGAAAAGACTCCATTGCCACATCAGTAAAGCTTGGGGAAAGAACAGCTGTTAGCAGCCCTGCTTAAGGTGCAGAGCAAAGGGAGGAAATATGGAAATATGTATTGATTCTTGATTGAGGGGAGGAGGACACATGGCAGGCTGCCGGAGGCTTTTCCTGTGCCTCTACTGGCCCAGCTGGGAACTGCCTGTACAGTTGTGGTTCTTGACCGGTCTGTTTGACTGGTGATATTTCTGGAGGACTAGAAAACAGGTATGGGAAGTTTTTCAGGTCACAAACAAATATATAAATCTATCAGCTCTTGAGCATTTTTGCTCTTCTCAGACTTGGCTGTGGTGACTGCTATAACAGCAGCATGCACAGACTGCCCAGAAAGGCAGTACCTATGAGTGCCCCCTCATCCATTGCCTGTGGATCTTAGACTAGCAAGACTCACTCCATAATTTCACTGTACTGGGTGACTTTGCCCTCCAGCATGTGCAAGGGACTGTGTAATCTTTCCACCCACTGTTGTGTGGGGGCGGTAATCTCCTAATACATGGCATTAATATTTTCAGTGACCACAGATATTTTCAAAGAAGTCCCTTTTATTCCACAGCTAAGTAATGCTATTGCCTACCCTAATTTTCTGTTTCTATTTGTGTGAGTATTTGGGTTTCTTTGCTTTTTTCTTTATTTTAATTCTACTTTTGGTAGGAAACTAACAAATCCCCCCCCCCAAATAAAGAACATTAGTTGTGTTCTGAATCTGTGTTTTCCAGCTTGCCTTCACAAACATTTACAGATAGGCAAAAAAAAGCTTCACTTTTTACATTTGTGTGATTTCAAGACTGAAGGTGTTAATGACAGCCCTAAATCTCATTAACTCGTTGAGAAAACCAGGAGGGCTGATGATGCTGGATTTATTGAGAAGCTTCAGAATGTTAAGCCTAAAAATAGTCTCCTTTTACCAGCAGCTGTGTTGCTGTCTCTTCTTGCCTGATAATTTTACAACCTCCGTGCGAAAATGGGGTCAGTGAGATCTGGTGTTTCTACTGTAAAGCAAAGTCCCTCCCTCCAGTGCATAAACTTCTGGCTCTTTAGGCCTTTAGCAGATAATAATAAAAACAACACAGTGGAGATTTTTTGTGAAGTCTGCTGTGGGAGTTGCTATTGCACGCTCCCAGTTAGAAATGTCAGTGACTGTGCTTTTTGAAACAAAGGAAAATGGCTTAGAACAGCAAATTCTTGCCTTTTGACTAAGCTCTGCTGACTTGTTTAATGTAGACTAAAAAGCAACATCCTTGATGCTGCAGTGATAACAGAACAGTATCTGTCTGTAGGAGAAAGGCAGCAAGCTGAGAAGCAGGTCTGGTTGGGACTGGCAGGGCTTGGGCCTGGAGGGAGTCTTCTTGCTCTCTTCCTTATCCCTGCCTCTTGGATATCTAAACTATTTACTGAGCAGTGCCTAATTACCACAGTTCACAACATAATCTTTGAAGTGAAATGGTCTCCAGACTGCCTGAAAGCACCAGGCTGGACATAGCCAGACACTCAGGAGGGCTGAGATGTGTGGTAGTAGCAGAATAAGTGTGGAACAATTGCCCCTGGCCACAACTGAGCTGGTTGTGCTCTGCACTCTGAGCTTTGGCTAGGTGGAAGGCCAGGAAAGCATTTGTTGTCCATGTCCTGCCAGAGCCTTCCCCCTTTCAGGCAGGGAGAGGAGAGAAAGATTTTCTGAGATCGCATTTCATGGGTGTGGGCATGAAGTCCTTCTGCCTTGGTTTCCCCTCAGGGTGGCAAGGATTGCAACTGAAACAGAAAGTGCATGGATGTGGCAGTGGGCTCTGCCCTGGAACCTGGCTCTGCCTTTCCCCACCTCACTCCCTGAGCTGGCTTTTTCTCTAGAAGGGCTTGTGGACAGGCTGGTGTCTGGCTTTGGCTCCGGCCCGAAGCAGTCAGGGCTATCAAGTGCCAGGATTCCGGCTTCCAAAGCAAAATGAATCCCACTGGTGAGAAGATCCCTGGGCTGACTAAGAACTGAAGAATTAATTCAATGCTCTACCTGGGGATGAGAGCGCTAGCTCAGCCACAGGCCCTGGATGGATCCCTGATTCCTACAACTATTCTAGAGTGAACGTTGCCTATTGTTGAGTTTGCCTTTGCCTTGGGATGTCACAATATTCATGCATTGCTTTCTAGGTTCTTTGACCTTATAAACAGGTAAACGAGAGAGGGAAAGAATGTTAATGATATTCACCACATCTGAAAAACTAAGAGCATTCAATGATGCCTCATCTCCCAGCTTTCACATCTCCTGGGTTGATTCTGGTTCCAGTATAGTTTGGAAGTTAGAATAAGATAAAGCCAAAGGGTGGACTTGTTTGGTTTGGGTTTTTTTTTTTACTCCTTTTAAAATGGTTCCATTAGAAACATTCATTCTTAAAGGTGTTTTAAGGCAGAATGAGTCTTTGTGATCATTGTCACTCATTCAGCATAAATTCTGTCTCTGTTCAAAAGACTTTTTGTTTGTTTTGTGCAAGTCCTCTTGGAATGTTGAGTTTTTCAGTGAGTGTAGCAGCGAAACAGGGGTTTCTGGGTGGAAGCATCATGACCCCCTTCTCCCTTTGCCTGTTCCTCACCAGGTCATCTTAATTTCTGAGCACCTTCCGGATGTGTCATTTTACGGGGGGAAGCTTTTTCCCCTGTCTTGAGTACAGAGCCTTAGCCTTACCTTTGGCAGCACTGAGCAACCCTTTGACAGGTGAAGCTAGCTGGAAAGCAGGAGCTCCTGTGATTTGCTCTGGAGTCAGGAGAGAAATGGAGAGTGAAAGGATCCTACCCTTTATAATGGAGAGTGATTCCTGTGAGGAACAGGATTCTGAACTGCAAAATATTTTTAAGCCCTTTCTCCCATCATTCCTGTTGTTGTATATAACTGTCACTAAGGAGCAGTAAGCTGGATTTTTTTAATTAAGCTGACACAAAGAAGATAAAATTTGATTTTATAGAAGGTGTAGGAATCTGACTGCAGGCTGGTAGGGAGATCCAGCTTCCATAGCTTGTGGGCTCTTTGCAGAGGCCTGTGGTGTTGTAAAATTCCTGCTGTTGTAATGTATATAGGCACTTGTGCTGACATTCCAGGTTGCTCATGCAGGGATTTTTCCATTCTACATCCCACTGCATGGCAGAATGCTGTGCTGCTATAGATTACAGGATAGAAACATTTTAATTAGGAAACTTTAAGTCAAGGCACTGAAAAGAGGAAAAAGGTCACCTAGAAGAGACACAGAAAAGGGCATGTGCTTGTTGTTGGTGTCTGCTGTCAGCAACAGAAACTGGGAACATCTTTTGTGTCACTGAAACCTGACAGATTTCATCCATCAGTGTTGGGATCTGTCACTGTCCAGGTCCAATGAACAGATCAAATTTAAACTCTCATCTAGGAGAAGGAGATCCTTTTGGTGTTGAGTCCGACAGCCAGCCAGGGATTGCGCTTGTATGAGACCACTGAAACCAAGAGGTGCTGCTGAAGCCCTGCAGCTTGGCCTTGCTGGCACGACTCATGCTTTGCATACCCTCCCTTGCTTCTCCAATCAGCTTTGTGGGAAAGCTGTATCAGCCAAGGATGCAGACTTCCTCTCTTCCTCCTAAGAGATGGGGCTTTGGCATGACCTTACCTCAGCAGAGAGTCCCCACGAGGGAAGATTCTCTAATACCATTTGGGATGGATTTCAACTTCTTCTAAGATCTGGCAAGGGACAGAGGCCCCTATTACCTTCATCTATATCCAAGCTGGAGGCTGAACTGCCTGACCCACTCCATTCAGTTTTTGAAGTCAGAGAGATTTAAAGAACTCGAAACACATTAGTGGTTGTTTGAATTACTTGCTGAGTATATAAATGGGGAAATCCATTGAGAGAACCTGAGAGGAACACATTCAACCTGAAGGGTCACCTATGGTGCAACCCTGGTTCCTGGGAGACTCATTTGGGATGCTGGTTACCTCATGCCAGAATTTTGTCTGGTCTCCCAGAGAAGTCAAAAGAGTCACAGTTGTTCCAGCCCTGCAGGGTGCTTGACTGTGCTGGAGCTCACAATCTCCCCTTCTCTGTTACTAAGGCTGAAGAAGAGTTAGTAAAGGCTCAGAAGGTGTTTGAAGAGATGAATGTTGATCTGCAGGAGGAACTGCCTTCACTATGGAATAGGTGAGTGCTGGAAGTTTTCCCAAGGGTTTGTGGGAAAGAAATGAATATCCAAACTCATGGATCACAATTCTTCTTAGCCTGGACTGGGTGTCTGCTCTTTTTTTTTTCTGGATCGTCTCCATCTGTCCTAGGATTCCCCCCAGCCACAAGTTCTCTCTTGTGCTTTACTTCATGATTTTCCTGAAAAACATGATTTTACCTCAAAGAGAAACTGTATTTCTCTGCTTTGTCTGCTTAAGCCCTTTGCCCTACAAACTCTGCTCAACTTTCTTGAAAGACTTGAGAGACCATGGGTTTGCCATACCGGTGATTGGGATGATGAAAAGGGAGGTGAAACAAAGACCAAGATTTAGCCTGGGGGATGAACTGTAGGGCAACAGAAGCTGATTTATGGGGATGACGCAGTGGAAAACTGGCAAAATCTTCCTAGGATTGTCCCAGTTCCGTATTTTTAAATGCAGTGGTCATGTCCAGGTTGACAGTGCTGGTCTGTGAATATCGAGAAAGCGGGCAGCAGCAGGGTGGGAAAGCAAAGTGCTGATGTCTGCCTTCACTCCTCTTTCCACCCAGCCTGAGTGCAGGCCTGGCTGGGGAAGGAGCTGGGAGGGACCCCAGCATCTGGGTGGTTCCCTGTGCAGAGCCATGACGCTGCTGGCCTGGGACAGCCTCTCCCTCCTGCTGTTTTTGGGTGCTGGTAGAGCACTCTCTGTAGGCAGCTGGCAGGCTGGTGACAGCTGCTGGGATTTTAAGGTGCCCCAGGATTTTCACAGGCTCCTGCAATCCAGCTGATCCTTCTGCTTCCCTATTGCTCTCTGTGCTATCCTTTGCTTTCTTACTGTTTCTGCCCTTGAAGCAAACAGTTCATGCTTTTTTGATTCCCTGGTGCTAGGGGACTTTTGGATGAATTAATATCTGTCCCTCTGCTAGTTCCCTCAGCTCTCCCAGCACTGTCTGCATCACAGCCTCTATCCTCTTTTCTTTACTTCTTTGTACTGTTGGTGGTTTTTTTTTTCTTTTTTGACCTTCTTTTGTATTTTTTTCTTTCTTTTTTCCTCCCCACCCTATACCTCCCTCTCCCTTTAGCCAGCATAAATTCAGATCCTGTTCTACTTGATCTTCTCTTCCCCCTGGACATGTTTGTCCTGTGCCTGGCCTTTGCTCCATTGTTCCATTTCCTTGCCACCCTCTCTTCTCACATGTACCATACCTGACAGAGTTGAATTTGCGTGGGAATGGTGGGTGGGAGGTAGCAGAAGGGGCAGGATTGAAAGGTTTTGAGAGAGCATTGTATCCATTAAGTTCTTCTGTCTTGTTTTCCATTTGGCAGTCGTGTTGGTTTCTATGTCAACACATTCCAGAGTATAGCCGGCCTAGAAGAGAACTTCCACAAAGAAATGAGCAAGGTAAGGCAACTGACTAAGAGCTTATCCTACTTACTGTCTCTTCACTGTTAGTAGAAGAGAAACAAAACCCAAGGTCCAGTGAAGAAACAAGACCAACACAAAGAAAAAACCAACCAACCAAACAAAAAACCCCCCAAAACCTCAAGCTAAAAAACAGCTGGAGAAAATGACCCTATGTTGGAGCATAATACAAACCCTTAGTTTTTTTCTGAGCCACTTGGGACAAAGGCAGTCTGACATAGTAATGTAAAGGGATAGAGCACAGGAAAGAGACCACAGGCAGCAGTGGGGAGTTCATGTCATTTGACAGCGCTCGTTTGCAGATCCACAGAGGAAAGGGAAGCCACTCTCTGACCTATGTCTTGCTGCCTTTTTCATTTATATTATGGATCTGTAACCGATAACCTGGTTAGGCTAAGCATGGTGTGTGTTTTCCTCCCCCTCTGCTGCCTGGCAGCCAGTTGCTGTGTACCCTCATTGTACCCAGGTGTGGGGTTAGAACCAGCAGGGAGTCTGCAAGACTGAGACATGCCTCACTCCAGTCCCTCAAAAAGGCTCTCCCCCACAGTACCTCTCTGCTTTGGCCTCTTTCCTGCCCTGTGACCCAAAAGAAGGCATTTAAGTACTTAGCATGGACCTTATGTGGGCTACCAGTGTGCCTTGAGTTGGGAATCAAAACAGAAAGCAGTGTTGGCAAGCCAGATCCTGGTGCTGTGTGGCAGCACCCAGAAAACACTTCAGGACCGGTCTGTGGGAAAGTCCCCCGTTGCCGCTGTCATTTACAAATACGTTCTTTTTCTTTCAGTTAAGAGCTAGAGAAATCCTGAATTCCTTAGGTCTGTATGCTGCTTAAAAATGTAAATGTTGCACTAATCCTGAGGCGGGACTGAGAGCCCAGCTGGAAAACCCTTATATTCCCTCTGCTCCCTAATGTCATCCTGACAACAAAACAGCCACTAAGCAACAGGAAACATTATAGTCCTTCAATTCCCAGCAGTCAGGGGCCCTCTGCCGTGGAGTAACACATCAATTTTGAGCCCCGCTGACGTTTTATGGGGTCTTTCCCAGTTAATAACCTGCTCTTCTCCACTGAGGGATGAACTAAGTGTTAAGATTAGGGAGGATTGTTATAATAGTTTGTTGCTGTTAACTTACATTCAACAAAACATGGGAAAGGTGCTTGTTAGACAGGAATTCTCTTCTTGTATGATTCTTCTTGTCAGGATTTTTTTTTTCTTCAGAAGTTTTGTATGAGGACAGGGCTTTTGCTTTGTTCCATTAGAACCATCTGTTTCTTATTACTGCTACAGCATCCAATTAATTGCTGGTGTTGCCTGCACAATGCCTCCAACCTTGATTTCATGGGATCCCTCCTCCTACCAGTGATAAATCCAGCGTCTTGTCTTGTTTATGGATTGGCTGTTTCAGAAAAGGAGTGTCTGGAGTGACTGTTGCAGTCTTTGGTGCCAGGGAGAGTTTAACCCCTAATATTGCATTTCTGCAAAGACATCCAGGTTCTGCCCAAGCCTAGATGGCTCAGGCAGCTGGTGAATTAAAGGTTGTTCACCTGAAGGCCAGCTGCCTTTGGCTCCACAGCTGAAATGGCCATATCCCAAGCTTTGGTAAGCAGGCCTGAGAAACAGCTTTTGGCTACAAATCCAGAGTGAAGTTCCAGCTATAGGACACAGATCTTGGGTGAACAATCAACCTGCTTCTGCAGTGGTGCCTGGCAGCACACTGGTGGGCCCAGGTGATAGAGAAGCAAAGAGGATGATCTGTAAGGAGGACAGAATATGCCCAGAGAGGCCAGCAGCTCTTTGACAGCTCAAGTGCTGTAGCACTGCAGACCCCACAAAGAAGTGGAAACAGATTTAGGGTTGTCCTCTCTTGGGATAGCTGAGGAACTGTGCATATCCTGCCACAAGCCTGTGTTTGGTCAGTCTGTGCAGGCCAGCCCAGGCTCTCTTCTGGCATCTCAGCTTTTTTCTCATTCTTTTTCTGTCTTTTGTTTTTGTGTTTTGCAGTTGAACCAAAATCTTCATGATGTCCTGCTGGGTCTAGACAAGCAGTACTCAGGCAATGCCTTCCCTGTTAAAGCACAGCCCAGGTCAGTAACTGTGGGTGGTGTCTTTCCCTCAGCAGGGGAGGTGGGACAGGGCTATCTCTACCTACCCAGGGGTATTGAAACCTCAAGCTGTCAGTTGCAAGTGATTTGTGCCCACCTGCCAGTGCCCTCCTGAGACTCCTTAGAGCCATGCCCAGGATTGCACTTGGCACTGGGTAATGCAATGCAATACCTCTTACCTTTCTAGGATAGCGTCTGGAGGCCTAAACTTTCACTGGGTGCTGATATTTAGGCAACTGACTCTCAGCTCTGCTTTTAAAGTCTAATTCCAGCTCCTGAGCTGCCTTTCCTTCTGGGTCCAGTTGCCCAGCACCTGTCCTGTTCTTTCCCTCAAAAGCTCCCACCACTTACATGCAGCTTGTGAGCTTGAGCACCAAGAGCCCATTTCCCCAGCCCCTTCTTTGGCCCTCCAAACTTGGAATCACCATTTTCCAATGCCTTATGCCCATCCTGTGTACCCAGCTGAAGTGTGTTTCTCCTTCCAGTTTGTTGTGGAAGTGGTTGCAGCATCGCTAATATGAGGCCTCCTGAACTCAGAGCACTTTCAGTCTGTGTGTGTGCAAGGAGTGAGTGTCCTCTGGCCTTCAGTTTTCTTTCCTCAGCTGGGCCCTGTCCTGTATGTTTAAGTGCAAGTCTGCACATTCCCTAGCACTGAGAAGGGAGGGAGAGGTTGGGCTCTGGATTAGGCTGACTGGCTTCCATCCAAGTGCACGAGTGATGAAATAGTGTTGAGCTCTGTCTTCCAGCTGCTGCTAATCCCACGTGCTGGGTGAGCAGGAGCAGGGCCCAGGTCCTCAGCTGGTGTGTTGATGGAGGGAGGTGGTGGAGTCAGCATGAAGTCAGGGCAAGCTGTGGTCTGAGTGCATTGGTTTAGAAGGGGTAGATCAGCTGTTGAGACCTCTATTCTCCCTTGTGTCTCCTCCCAGTTTAACCTGTTGCAGTCATGCATAGATCACTTGCATGTCTTCTCCCAGAAATTCTTCCAGTGTGGCATTTGCCAGCTCTAAAGAGAGAGGAAGTTTGGGTTGAATTTGGCCCCTAAGTTCTGGATTGCTGACAGCAGATTTCAGTGATGCTAGTTGGAATGCTACTTGTGAAAGTAATGTCTTCTTCCCAAGTTAGCATGTGGTGTCTGTTGATCGTCACAACCCAACCAGACTGAAACCTTGTGAGGAGGCTGTGGTGTCCATCCTCTTGCTGCCATGGGCTGTTGTCTCTGTTTGCAGCATCCTCCAGGGTCATTGAAGGAGGATGAGGTGACAGGACAGATGAAGGCTGTAGCTATTGCTTTGCCCAGCTCCTTTTTCCTCTCTCTATTCCTTGAGGAGCTGATTTTAGGCAGTAGTGACAACCTGGCCCAGGGATCTTCTTTGCTGTTGTGGCAGAAAGTTTCTGGCCTTAAAGAGCTTTCAATGAACAATTTACCTATTTTTACAATTCCTGTCCCATCTCTGTACAATTTCTCCCCCCACCAAATGCTAGCTTCCTCTGGGGCTGTGACAGGTGTCTCAGCTGCAGTTCTGTGCCCTTTGGCTGGCTGGGAGACCACGTGGCCCTAGAACCCAAAGGAGTGCACGCACAGGGGTCCCCGTGTGGGCAGCAGTGTGAGTGCTGCTGCTTCATCCCCCACTCACTGCATCTCAGCTGGCATGCCAGGCCTGTCCCAGAGCTACTCCCTTCCTCCTGAGCACAGTGGAGCAGGGTGTTGTAGGAGGGTATAGCAAAGGTTTGCCAGGGTAGTTTTGCAGTGACCAGGAAATGCTATGAGGCACTTGTGTGTCTGCTGCACATCTGGCCTGTCGTTGTGGCGCAGGGCTGGGGTGACAGTGTGCAGGAGGAAATAGCCCTCACTCATCTGATGGCTCATTGTGGTCTGCAGCAGGAGCAGATGCTTCCCTGACCCTTTTTACTGGGAAGGGGATTGGAGATTGATACGATGGCAGGAAATGAATGAGGAGGTGTGAGAAGAGAGGCAATTATCTGTGCACATCATTATGGCATTCGTGTAAGGCCCTGCAGAAATGCTACTGTGGCTGATGTATCTGGTGCTGGCAGTGTAGCACAGTAGCACAGAACAGCTGGTATATTCCTGGGATCCTCAGACATATGTTTGGGATTTGCTTCTGAAAGAGTTCGAACGTTCAGGGCTCAGATGCCTCGAAGACCGAGGAGATGTGTGGGATTATCCTCGTATGATTGGGCAAACTGGAAAAAGACATGGTAGGAAAGCTGCTGATTAGATTCCATGTATAAGACTGCACAGACTGCATAAGAAAAGAAGAATGGGGAGCTTGTTTATTTTGCAGCAATATTCACGGGGGAGAGTGAGGAGCTGTGAAAGGACATTTACAGTACTCTGGTGGTCTACAGTTTCCTTTTTCTTCTTCTCCATTTGCACCCTGGCCCCATATTCCAAAGTGCAGGGAAAGTTCTAGTTTGCTTATATATATATATCTTTGACAGGCATAAAGAACCTTCTTCTACTTTCTCCAAACCTTGCCATAGCTTTCTAGTAATGAAGGAGAAAGTGTGTATGTGTGTATTTATGTGTGTGTGAGAGAGAGAGAGAGAAGAGATCCAGTCATCTTAATTACAGCAAGTTTTGTGGCACCAACTAAATGGGTGCTTGGAAGCTTAACTTTTCCTCCCTGGTTTGACTGTGCCATCCTGTAACTGAAATGATTTGCGTGCCATCCTCAACAGAAAGAAAACTAAACTGTTCGCCAGGCTGAGGAAAAAGATGAGCAGGTACCGGTATGGAGAGCAGCATTTCGATACATGTTTGATTTAGTTCCTAAGACTGGAGAGGCTGTTGCTGGACTCTAACAGCCTGGCACGTGTTAACCCTGTGGTGGGAGACGGGTCCTTGCATGATATGATGTGTTTGTGGCCTGCTGGGTCCTGCTGAGATCTCTCTGTGTCTGGATAATCCCATTAACTGCTTGTGTGCCTGGTTTGAATCCTTGCTTCTATTCCTATCTAAGAAAGCAGTATGAAAACTCAGGCATTGTCTGTCCAGTTGTTTTTGTGTGATGGAAAATGCAGTGCTGGGTTTTCCATGGGAAATATAATGTTTTGGTGTTTAACAGCTTCTAGTTTTACCTAGTGGGTTTGTCCTTTTGAACAGGTCTGAAATGCTGCATTCTCATCCCCTGCCTGGCCAGGGAGGACCAGTAGGCAGGTCTTTCACACTCAGAAAGTATCCTATCTACCTGTTGCAGTTGGTGGGATGATGAGGTGGGAGAAGGATACTTCCAGCTTTGCTCCTTACTTGCTCCATTCTTGAGGATCCTGACTATCTTGCTCCGTCCATTTGAAATTTTGTGCAGGGCTGGAGGAAAAGGAAGCCTCTTGTCTTGTATAAAGACTAATGTCTGCATCTTGCCTTCAAAACAGTGATGGCATTGATTTACTGGATTGCTACAATGCCTGGAGTTACCATAGGTCAAGGACTCTGACAAGAATATGTTCTGGAGCAAAGTGGGAACTGCTGCATAATGGCATGGACAATTACTCTAATTTTTGTTTTTCTTACTTTTTGTGTTGGTACTCCCTCCATGGCATCCTTACAAGAATAAAAAAAAAAAAATTATAATGATCAAGATGGTGTCCTGCCAGCAATAAAAGAAAGTGCTGGTGGATTGGGATCCTTGTTTTTCCAGATTTGGTTTCCCACTGACTAGGGCAATTCATGCACCCTTCTCTTTGTGTTTGCTATGCATACTTTGTAAAGTGGGAGGTTGGAGAGTGAAGAGTGGTAATTTCACAGGGAAGCTGATGGGCAAACTTAAATATTTATATCTCCAAATGGAAGTAGTAGAGCAATATATTGTGTTGTTACTATTCTGAGGTTTTCTACTTTAGGAAAAGGAGGATTCACTGGAGTACTTCTCTGGATGTCTGTCTCTGGTCTTGGTTGGACTGGTGTTGTATCTGTACCAGGCAGGAGGTCTAATATTTCCAGTCACTGAGAGTGGATGGATTATACAACAGAAGGAGAGCTGGTAAATCTCTCCTTGATGAGCTCTACTCACAGTGGGCTCCAGCTCTGCCTTGGTAAAGTCCAACTGCCCCAGCAGTTAAGGTGCCTGACCTGAGCTCTGCTGGGGGTTTCTGCTGTCAGAGCAGCTGCTGGGGTCACAGAGAAATGTGCAATCCCTAGTGCAGAGAAGGAGGATGTGGAACTCGGTCAGTCTTTGATCTGCAGCAAGAATGTACATTTGTGCCACCATACGTTTGAGTATGTAGGTTCTTTTTTCTTCCTTTCACCCACCTGCTCCTTTTAATATTTTTTTTATTTCTAAATAATTCTCCAGCATGCTCTGGTGGTAAAAAATTAATTACCTTTGGCTAAAAGGCCCGGTATAAGCCTTAACTGAGATGCCAACCTTTTTTTTCTTTTTTAACTTGAGAACTTGTCAGGACATGACTGATGTGTTTTTAACATATGGGAAAGTAGGTTTTATCCTGTGATGTAGGATTGTTACAAGTGCAAGGGAAACTCATCTGCAGATGTTACTCTGCCCTTCCAGAACAAATGAGGCAGCACCATGGAGTGTCTGGGATCTCAGCAGCACTAAAAGAGGCTGGGGGATTTTGACTTCCCCTTCAGCTGCATTAGACCCAGCTCTCTTTCCAGCTGTCTGTTTGCAGAAGAAAGTTGACACCCCTTTCCCTTCCTTGCCTGATATTCCTGGAATTGGCATCACTTCCCATTTGCTCATGGGAAGGAAAAAGACAGAGCAATGACCTTGTTGTTTTGGCTTGCTTTTACTGTGGTGCTCGTGTTTGATCAGTAGGTAGAGTCCCCGCACTCTTGCTTTTTCCTGTGTTTCCTGGAGCAAGCAGTTATCTGGAGACAAGACTTTGCTCTGTGTGGGCAGTGTGTGCTCCCTGGGGGCATGTGAAGGACAGGGGATCCTGGTGACCATCTCACTTGGTGCTGGTTGCACTGGCTAAACTCAGTCAAGTTGCAAAGCAACAAGTGCAGGAATGAAGGTGCCACTCAGGGGGCTGAAAAAGGCTCGGCCAAAATTAGCACTGGCATTTTCCTAGGGGGGACTGGCCAGCACATCAAACAAGCTGTAAATAGTAGTGACTTAATGAAGGCTTTAGTGTGGGGCCCTCAGAGCCCAATTCTTCCCCTCATCCTATAGGGGCTGACTCACACGGGAGTCTCCTACCAATATATCTCCAAATTAGTCATTGCCAGGCACTGGAAATAAGTCCCTACAAAACTGTTTCATGGCCTTTAGAAAATAAGCCTGAACTCCTTTCTCACTGGGAGAACTGGCCTTTTCAAGTCCCTAGAAGGAAAAGTCTACTTTTGTCTTGGTAGGCCAGCTGATTGCCAGGAGTCCCAGTATTCCCAGTGTAGTCTGGGCACTTGGGAAGTCCTGGCACTGTAGATGTAGATCATTGCATCCCCCAGCTTCTCCAAA
The DNA here is from genome assembly GCA_013400675.1 of Oxylabes madagascariensis. Classification (NCBI taxonomy): domain Eukaryota; kingdom Metazoa; phylum Chordata; class Aves; order Passeriformes; family Timaliidae; genus Oxylabes; species Oxylabes madagascariensis. The sequence continues at coordinate 79,946 of VYZR01061746.1, forward strand.
GTGCTTGCAACTCCAAGGGAAGTAACATGTACTTTTTTTCTCCCCAACTCTAGCATTAGAGGATGTTTTTTGACATTTCCTGGTGACTCCTCTTTAGATCAGGACTTTACCTTCACCCTCCAACCATTACTACTTTTTGATCTGTAGCACAACTTTGTAAATTTTGCAGAATTCTTTACTGTACCCACGTATTGAGGTGTTTTTTGGGAACTTCTGAGGAAGGACGCTGTTCAGTCAGACTGAAGAGCTGCAGGGGTTTGGCATACATGTTCTTTAGTCTGTCCTCTTCCCTTTTCCTTCTCCATGTGCCTTTCTCCCTTGGTGTGTGTGTCCCTGGTTGAGAGCTGCTGGCAGAGAATGTCATTGGGTTTGTTGCATCGTGTTGGTGTGCTGTTGGCATCAGTGTCATCAGAAATATCCGACCTGCATGTGGACCTGAGGAAAAGTGCTTTGTGGGAAATTGTGTGTGTGGGGTATGGATATGGGGGAAGAAAGTTGGGGGAATGGGTGAGGGCGAAGTGAATGAAGAGGGAATGGGATGGGGAGCTTGAAAGCTGGAATGCTGAGCAGGGTGAGATGCTTGCTTGTAAGAGGAGATTTGTTGAAATGCTTTGCTATCCCTTCTTCCTCTTGCTATCCCCCACTTGCAAACAAATCTTTAGGAATGAGGCCATCGTGCATGTTGGCCAGTGACCACCACAACTCAGGAATCCAAGTGTGAGTGGATGTACGTGTTTGAGGCTCTGGGCTCTCTTGGGACAGAGCAAAGTAATAAATTACTTCATCTCCCTGCAGAATCAGATCTGCCTTGCTTTAGTGCTGGCTCTATGCCAGGATTTAGTGTCTGAAGTTGTAGGAAAGGATCTGTTTCTTTCAGTTTCTCTCAAGGCTTTGAATTTCACAGGAACTCTGACTTTGTAAGCGGAGTCAAATATCACTCGCTGTAGATGAGGTTGCACAGCCCTTTTGCAATATGCTGTGATATTATATTTTCATCTGTGTATGGTTTTTGCCAAACTGTAACCAATTCTGCTAAAATATCCCCCAGCAGTGAATTTTCCCTGTTGAAATTCTCTGGTAAGCAACTTTTTACTAAATTTCTCATGATTCTGTATTTTGAAACAGAGACTTGACACCTAGCCAGGGCACGCCTATAGGGCAAGGCATGTGCCTCTTGCCATTCCTTTGAAAAATCTGCCCAAATCTGTCCAAGCTGTGAACCAACAAATGCTATTGGCATATGCTTCTTGCATCTTAATTCCCTGAAGAATCCCTCTTGACCATGTGTCAGAAACAGTCTTGGAATAAAGACCAACTAGGGAGACCTTTCATAATAGAGAAATCTGTATTAGTAGCTGGAACATCACTGTTCCTTTGCTGTCTGGAATGATCTGTGAAACCTCTGGCTACTTTGCCTCTCTACTAGCTTAGTCAGTTCATACCACATCGAAGAATAAGATAGTCTGTGATTACAGCCTTAGTTCAGGTGTTGTGAATCATAACCCATGCAGATGTCCATAGATCACCACACAGAAAAATTCTAATATGTCGAATTTAAAACTAAATGAGCAGCACTGAATTCCTTTCTCCATCTGCTTCCCGAGTATAAAAGACTATAACTTAACGTCAGGCACTTATATTAAAATTTAATAAAATTAAAGATGCCTGGTTGCTTTTGTTTTTCTGTGTTTGAGGCAAGTATATCAATTCTGTAGGCATTTAGTGAGCAGCCTGCTGCAAAGTAATGCTGCTGCAGTGTGTTGGACTGCAAGTGACTCAGCAAAGATGCTTCTCAGAAGCTCCAAATGTCTCCATTGTGTATCTGGGCAGTGAAGCAAAGAGGTAATGGAGGCCACCGATCTGTGCTGGTTAGCACAACTCCTCCTAGGTCTGGCTCAGACTTCTCTCTCTTTTTCTTCCCCTCTCTCCCCCTTTCTCTCTCCACTTCCTTCAGTGACAGCACCCCAGCGAAAGCAAATAAAAGCCCCTCGCCTCCACCAGATGGATCTCCCATCACCAGCCCTGAGACCAAGACTGTCAACCATGAGCTGGAACCGTCCACTTTGGAAGCACCTGGGGCAAGCATCCCAAAGTCTCCGTCTCAGGTAGTGTCCCCATGACATTGACCATGTTTCAGCTGATGGCACAAGCTCTGTGAGTCAAAGACGTCCCTCAGTTGTTTTTTTAGACCTCATCCTGCTACTGAGCACACAGAATGTGACATGATGGTTATTCTCTTCCACTGGTTCCTGAGAAAGTTCCCAAGAATGCAAGTTGCTTATTTGCCATCTTTATGAGAACTGAGTGTCTTTGAATGGCTTCACAGGGGGAAGGCCAGTAAGACATTTTGCTGTCTGATAGGATGGCCAAGAAGATCCAGGGAGGATGGAGTTGTAGTTAGGCGAGGAAGTTTGTTCTTTACATTTGAATTAACCTGTGGAATTCAGTAATACAGTTTCTTCTCAAGGACGTTTGTAGTTGAGAACGGTTAAAATAAAAAGGTTTAATATTATAAGAAGAACATCTGTACTTTGGATGATGTTTCACTTTACTATCAAGATACATTATTATGATAAGAAAAAGAAATTATATTTCAATGCTATGAAGAAATTAGGTGGGTTCCAGGAAGAAGATAGTCCATCGTATGGAGTCTAATACCTTCCATATGGCCTTCATTAGGCCTTTCCTTACACAGGAAATATCCAACAGCATGTTCAAACCAGTAGAAATAGTTACTCAGCTTATCATATCATATATGTTTTACTTTGGCAAGATAAGACGTGTACTTCATCTTCTTGTCCTTCTGTTGCTGAGTGGGGGAACAGCTCAGTAGGAAAAAGTAGTAACTAGGCCAAATTTATGTTGGGTTCCAATCTTTGTATCTCAGTAAGTGGGACACTAGGAGTAGTCTTCCAGGAAGAATTAAAGCTAAAAGGGGTTCTGGCCAAACTGATAAGAAAACCCACTGCCCCTGAAAACAGATGGGTGCAACCCAGAACTTCCCTTGCTGTTCCCGTGCATAGCAGTGTGATTCCAAATCCAAGCCTGTGGGGTAGTTTTTCTCCTGTTTCTGGATAGCCTCTCAAGATATTTTTCTCTCTACTACATATTTGATTTTTCAGATTATTGAGGGACAGGAAGGGGATGTGTGGCAAAATTTCTTTTCCAGCCCTGTGAGATGTGTGGATGCCTGGCATTGTCTTTTCAGGACTTCTCCAGGGTCTCTGAACAGCTTGGCACTGCAGAGCCTAACCATGGCTTCACCACCAGCCTGGTTAGGACCTTTGGAGTAGGCTGTGTATATGAAGGAGAGAAAATAGTCCGGAATTGTCCTTCTGTTGCTGGTGTTTTTTTTTTTTTTTTTTTTTTTTTTTTTTTTTTTTTTTTTTTCT
>VYZR01061746.1:83433-101786 GCA_013400675.1 Oxylabes madagascariensis
TTTCCAGAACTGGACTAAAATCTGGAACAAGAAATCATAGAGTTTAATTAAGCTGTTCACAACAGACTTCACTAACCCTGCCTGTGGACTCGTCTTGCTGAGTTTGGTTTCTTCCCTTTCCTTTAAATAGCTCATATAACCCTTGTTTTTGCCAGCCTGCAAGTGCTTCCTCCTTCACTTGCTGCCTGCCTGCCCGCAGGAATGGGGCCGGAGGCACCCCTTGAGGAGCAAGCAGGATATTCCAGCACAGCCCTGGCTTGGATGGGCCACAGGCAAGACTGGAATGACATTTGCAGCGAATGCTGCCACCGCCTGGCAGCTCTTTCCCAGTCTGTGTTTAATTCATCCCCCCAGGCATCGCTGCGGTGAAGAGCAGGAGCTCCACTCCGTATTCACAGTAGCTGCTAGGAGATGGAGCTGGCTCCAGAGGCAGGGAAGACAAAGGCAAGAGTTTCACACTCAGAGCCGAGCCTGGATAAAATCTAGAAACCAAGTGTGTGTCAGCTTGCCAGGCAGCTGGGAACACAAGTGTCTGCTCTCTCAACAGTGCCCAACTTTAACAGTCAAATCTTCACAGGTGTCATTGCTTTTGTCCTATGGTAAGTGATTTGTTCAGTGGTCCTCCAAGGGAGGCTGAGGGGCCTCACCCTCTTTGGGAGGATGGAGCATAAAGCAACAAGCAAGAGCAATTCTCTGGATTCTTCGTGTCTGAAATACCAGTGCAGAGTGTAAGCAAAGGCTGTGGAGAGAAAGATAAGACCAGGGGTGATCAAATAAATGCTAACTAAATTTTGAACTGTTCCCTATACAACCGAAAACAACCCCAAACTCTTTTACTGTCGTTTAATTTTTAAAAACAGTTTATTTCTGTCTTTTGGAAGAAGTGAATGCTCTCAGCTCTTTGCAGAATAATTTGATGATGACACAAGACTTCAGGGGATCTGTGAAACGTAGACTTCTGCTCTCAGTTACACCACTGAAACTCTGTAATGAGACTTTTGAAATCAGGGCAACTGTGCTGAATTTGGGCAGATAAAGCTCTGTGAGATCCAAGTCAGCAGAAGAATTTGAGAGGATTTGTTTTATTCTAGGCAACAAAGTTGTTGGTGCATGATGAATTTACGGATATAACCCAACATCGCTATGCAATCATCTTGTCTTTGAAATGTGGTTTTAGACTGCTGTTGGAAGTAATACTGGATAGTGTGGAAGTGGTGATTTCCAAGACACTACTGCATTGGAATGAAGGAGACTGACTATCCATATTAGAGGAATAAATAGGAGATGAGTAGTGATATTTTTGACTTGAGAGTTAGTAATTGGAGCCTTCCATTTCTGCAGAGGGTGGTTCTGTTCTGAGAACAGCATTTCCCTGTAATTTCTGGTCCCATTTTGCAACTGAGAGGCAGGGGTTTTCAGGAAGGGATTGTTCTCAGGGAATATGAGCACACTACCTTCTGCAAACACTGAAAAGTTGGAAGTGAACTCACTTGCTTCCATTATTTCCCCTAGCTAGCTATTCAGGGGGGAAAAAAAGTGTATTTTCATACACAATCACTCTCTCTAAAGTAGGTTAATCCAGTAGAAAACTGGACATGTCCTTAGAAATCTGAATAAAGGTTTTGTAGGACTCAGTTATGTGCTGGAGGAGTGTGAACACAGACCTAGGAGTAATGGATTTCTGTGTTTCAGATTTGAGCTTGACACTGATGCACTGTGTGCACACTGTCTGGTCTCTGATTGTTGCTGCCTTGGATGCAGTAAGAAGAGCAAGTAGCTGGAAAACTTAATTGTAAATGGAAGGCATTGTCATTGGTGAGCATTGCTGTGGTGCTGGGAACTTGTATGGCTAATTTATTCCAACACAGCAGCAGCTCCTCAAAATCTGATTTGATCTAGAAATAATCATTAAGCCTTGTGCACAGAAAAATATAAAAGTATGTGGATGGGTTGATCTAGGCAGGGTCTACCACAACTTCCGTGGGGTTGTGGGTGCAGTGTCAGGCTGAATCTTTAGCATGATGAGGAGGATTAGAATGGGTTAGAGTTACAGAGTGAGGTGGTTTTATATATTCACTGGGATCTCCATTTGAGAAACATGACTTCATTACTGTTAATGCTCGCTGGTGAAACTGAGAGCAGAGTTGGGCTCACAGCAGTCATGGCTTCTCAGGAGTTTGAGTTGTTCTTGCCTAAAGCTGAGATGCCATCAAGAGCTCCTGCAGACCTTACTTACAGCACACTGGAAACCAGTGCACCAGGGAGGCAGTACTGGGCAGGTCAGTCTGTCCTCATGGCCACCTGCCCACTGTAGGACAAATGGGGTCTGTTCTCTCATTAGGTACGGTAAGTACGGCAAAGGGAGGCAGTGCTGGCCTGTTCTGTTGGATCATGTTCTCAGTAATTGATCTGCTCCCTTCCCAGTGGTTCTTTTGAAGGTTGCACATGCTTTAATTATGTATGCATGTCCTGTCAATGCATATTAATTGTGTTACGCTTCTCCTCTGCAGAGGGAAACTTGCCCACGGCTGAAGTGTAACTAATGATGCCAAACCTTCTCTGGAGGCGTGTGATTATTTATTTTGTTTTGTTTCAGTTCAGCCCTTCAACCCTTCCCCTCTCTCTTCAGATGGAGTTGATTGGACCCTGCTCTGTGCCAGTGGTTGTGGTTTCCCTCACCTTCAGTTTTTGTGACTAACCTGGTTCCTGTCTTTGGTTTTTTTGGGTGTCGCCGTCTGTGCTGTGGCCATGTGCTCACTTGCATGCAGTTGAGGAAAGGGCCTCCGGTGCCTCCGCCTCCAAAAGTCACCCCCTCCAAGGAGATCAAGCAGGAGAACATCATCAGTCTGTTTGATGACAATTTTGTCCCCGAGATAAGTGTGACAACCCCTTCGCAGGTTAGCTGCTATGCCCTGCCTAATTTTTCTCTGCCTCTGAACTCTTCCTTCAGACCTTTCTTCTCTTTGGAGGTGTCAAGCCATGAAACCTGGTCAGGTGATGGAGGAAAGCAAGCTCAGCATTGGACCTCAGAAGGCAAAGGAAGGAGCTAACTTAAAGGGGAGAGTACCTAAAAGGCAGTAATATGTTGCCCTTTAAAGGCTTTCATTCATAGAAGAAACAGGAGAAATGCACCTGGTCAAGATACCAGAAAGTAGTCACTGCATTTGTTCAGCAGCAGTGCACGTGGATTATGACTCTCTTCATATCCTGTGGTGTGGTATGCTCTCTCCAAACCCACTGATCCTGAGTGTGGATGAAACATGTTTTTTTCTGCTCATGTACATCCCTAACTGCTGATCTTGGCATCTCTGCCAGTTCTGGGAGAAGACAGTTTTGTTCTCTCTGTACCTTCACCCATGGGCTTTGTGGTTTAAAGCCCACGTCTGCACAGGAAAGACCACAAGGAATTACCCAAGTTCTCTTTGCAAAGAGCAGCTGATGCATTTAGATTGGCAGGACTGTGCCTGCAGTTAAGACTGCTGACAGTCTGTCAGTATTGCTAAGTGGCACCTTCTGAAGCCTTGAAAAAGGAAAAACATTTTCAAATTATAGATTGTCTTCTTCACTTTCCCTTTGATTTACATCACTGCCAGAAAGGCTGTCCAGGTGGGAAGTTCTCTGTTGGATTTAGGAGAATGGCAATCCTTATGTATATAGGAGCCTGACCAGATTTCTGGCTGTATCATGACATACCTGCATCTACTTTATTTAAATATATATACACACACATATATACATGTGGATATATATTTTCCCTAAATGCTTGTTAAAGCACAAATCATATCTCTATCAGTGCTTGTCTGTGACTCATTCCCTAATTTCTCCTTACGTCATGCTGCTCCATTGCCTCTGGTTTCCCACCTTCCACTCAGCTGATGAGGGGCAGAGATGGAGTGGGGAGGGAAGGAAGTCTATATTAGATTTGACATTGCAATGGATAAAACCTGCAAAGTGGAGAGATGATTTGACATCAGTGTTGGAAGGCGGGGCCTGCAGGCAGCTGAGCAACTCTTTTTCATTTTCTATGCTTTCTTCTCCTGTATTGTAGTGGACAGCTCCATGGTCTCTATCATGTATTTCCATGTGAATGCCAGCCCTTAGACATACTGTTCTGCACCTGATCAGTGCTCTGAGCCAGGAGGGGATCTGCTGTGACTTTTGACCAGATGGGAGCTCTGAGGGAGGACTCTGGTTTCCAGAACAATCTTCACTGAAGGGCCCAACAGCCCCTGGCATTCAGTGTGTTGCCCAGGGCTGTTCCTGTCAGATGTTTAAGTTCCAGTGTGAGTTGTCTTGTGGGAAATTTGGGTAAAGGCAAAGGGTGTTAGCCCTTGCATTCAGGTCTTGCATGACAGGTAAGACTATTCCATGGTTGCAGCCTTTGATGTCTCACTACCAAACAAAGCTAAAGATTGGGGTTGTAGCCTCTCTGATGGGTGGCCTGGATGTGCTGGAAGAGCATACTAGAATTACTAGAATGCCAGTTGATTTTTTGCATGCTGGTCAGGGCTCATTACTGTGAGATGAGAGCTTGGTTCCTTGTCCTCATCCTTGTGGACCTCAAAAAAAACCCATGTTCATAAGGCAGAGAAAAGTCCGTCAGAGAAAATTAGAAGAGGTGAAAATGATGGTGATATCAGTGGTATTCAGAAGCCTTACCTTAAATGGTGTCTCTTGCTACTTTCCAGAAGCTTTTCCATTGTGGGATTTTGATATAACTTGAGACCAACCTGCCAAATTTTGTAATTGAAAAGGTGACTGAAGCAGTAGGGCCACTGAGATGGGAGGTCATAGGAAACAGGGGCAAATCTTCCTGACCTCCCAGAGACAGCAGCTTCCTCTGAAGCTGAGTAAAAAGGAGTATCTTCTTTTGGTTAGATTAAATCTAAAACACCAAAGGGATGGTCCAGTTTTAAACTCTAATAACTTGTGTCCTTTGTAGTGACTTCTTATTAATGGTAATCCACAAATGTTGGATCACTGTCTTTAGGTAGAGCATTAATGACTCAGAGGGAGTTATTCTGCTGACTTTGAAGAAAGTAGCAAAGCATCTCAAATTTATGCTTTTTTAGAAGACTTGTATGTGTAAGTTTATGGGATGCCCAGAAATGAAAACAATTGAAAACAGCATTTTTGAATTGGGGAGGGATTCCAATCCCTTAGCTAGGGTGAGCTGCTGTATTTTGTGTTTCTGACTCAGAAGGCAGGCGGAAATTAGAAGCTTTGGGAGTTAGCTCTGAGGTCTCTCAGACTTCCCTTCTGGCAGTTTGAGTGGTTTTCTGCCTGGATTTATGTTCCTGAGATAGGTTGTATGGATGGCAGCTCTTTTATATGTAGCTGAGGAAGTCAGTCTTGGTCTGTCAGTATAAAGGCAGCTGGATGAGCTGTGGGTAATAGATACACATAGAGGAAGGAGCAGCCCTTCTGCCTCGTCAGTGGCAGCGATCCTTTTGACCACAGCAGATCAAGTGCTAGCACCATGTCAGCTCATTTGGCCAGGTGGGAAGATGGATGAGTGCTGTGGAAAAGGCTCGGGATTTGGTTTACAGGGCCCACATGTGAACTGCCTGTGATTGTGGGCACCAGGCAGTCAGGAGCCACATCCAGTGCTTGCGCTGCCACCATTTCTTCTGCGCTTGCAGCCTCAGCTCCGGGATATCACACACCCTCCCTCCACTGTGCACGCGCGCGTGTGTGTCTAATGCTCATACTACTTTTCTCCCTCACTGCTGCCAAGTTTGATGCCCCTGGGCCCTTCCAGGAGGGAGCCAGCCTGTTGGATCTGGATTTTGATCCCATTAAACCAGATGCCACTGTGGGGAAGACCCCCACACCTGCCTCCCAGGTTGGTTCATATCGCCGTTTCTTCTCCCTTCGTCACTGACTTGTTGCCACGTGTGGTGTGGTTTGCACCCACCTGAACGATAACATGGGCCTGAGCTAACATGGGCTGGGCCTTGGGTGTGGGTGCCCAGGTTGGGGACCTTGGTCTTCTCTCTGCTGGATATGCAAGTCCAGGAAGAATCAGATGGCTGCTGGCCTGGCCACAGTCAGGCACCAGGTGTTTGTGGGGTGCATGGGCTTTGCTCTGATGATCCACTTAATGTATGTCCCTCCCTAGAGCAACATCCTCTGTATGCTGTATTTAAGTTGTTACTCTGTGGATGGGAATTAAGCCTGAGCTCTGTGCTCCTGCTATAAATTGCTCTCAAATGGATTTTTAATTAACAGACACTTTGTTAATCTGCAGTTACTTAAGGTGAATAAAGCTGTAAATGGATATTCAAGTGATCTGAAGCCCTTCTTTTTCTGCCTATGACACAGCCTGCATCCATAGTTGAAAAGCAGTTTCCTGCCTGTCACTGTGGTATCAAAAAGGAAGATGCCTAATTCTGTTCTGGCCTGTACCTGGTCCTGTGCTCTGTCAGAGGCAGGTGGACTGTGTCTCATTTTTTGTCTAAATGACTGGAGGCTTTGAAGTGCACCCTGAATATGGTTGTTGTCCTCACTGAGATTTTTTTTTCCTGAATCACCAGTTAGAACTCAGATAATTGATTACTGACATAAATTTGACTTAAAATGGAATTATTATCCTTCCAGCAAGCAACAAATATTACACTAAGTGTGTTTTCCAAAAGTTCTCAGCAATAGCATATTTAGTGTTCTAACCTAATTATTATTAGCTTCAGAAAGTCATTAAAAGATAGTCAAAAATCAGTAATTTCTACTGGTAACCAAACTACAAAACATAGTGAAAACCACCTAGTTATCAAATTAGTTAGTCAGATTTATTTCCTATAGAGTGGGCAGTATGGCAAAGTCCTTAAGGTATTTTACTACTGATCCAAAGACACCACAGAGTCAGAACGTTAAGTGGTTGGAAGGGACCTTAAAGATCTTCTATTCCCGGGGATGTATAAATTCATGTATTAACAGATATTTTCAAAATGTGTAGAGATAAGTGCTGTTAAATGTGTATGTCTGCTTCAGTCTGATCAGTGTCTGTAATGTTTGTACTCGCTGAAATAATCACGTATAAACATGTTTTATTTTTGTTGCTCTTTGACATGCTTAGTCTTTACCTTGGGATTTATGGGAGGTAAGAAATTCATACGGCTTTTGTCTCTCATCATGTACTGTTCACATGCCAATGCCATCTCTGTTCACATACCTGTCTCCTTTCCTTCACTGCTTCTCCTTCCTGCACACCTCAGACCAAAGCTGCTCTGTGTGCTGCTGGACCCACTTTTGCACCTTGTATGAAGCCCCAGGGCCAACCACATATTTGCCAGTCCGTCTGACACTCTGTGACTTATGATTCTACTAGTGCACAAGCCCATTGCCTTTCCCTGCTAACCCACTCATCTTTCCCTTGGCATAATGTTGTGACCTTCACCTCATACCTAGTACCACTGTGGCATCATCCTCACTCTCCACAGCACCGTATTTCTTAAACTCTCTACATCCTGTTCGTCTCGTGTGCAATGCATAAATATCTCAGCTGCCCCTCATCATTAACTGCCTGTACCATTAGATATATACACATCTGGAATTGTTTGTGCTGTTTGCTGTTCATTGACCATCATTGTCAGAAATGCTGATGTGAATTAGCTCACCCTGTGTCTACACTGGAAATTACCTGCAGGCCCAAGACTTGCCTGGCATCTGCCTCAGCCTCAGCTTTGGAGCTTGCTGACAGGATGCACATGCCCTGTGTCTGAACAAAAACCTGACCCTCATTTATGCCCTCTCTACATATCTGGCCTGGACAGGTCTCAGATTACTGCAGATGAGCCCCTTGAGAGATACTTCAAGGATAACTACTTTTGAGTCCCCTTGGACTGACAGCCAGCAGTATGGACAGAAAATGCTTGATCTGGGTGCTCAGGCCTGCTGCTGGAGCTGGCTGTATCCACTGAGTGAGCTCATGGCCTTGGATCATGCTGGGGAATTGAGTCCTGCCAACCTTCCCGTTCCCGAGGGCCAGACCACCCCCTAGAGTGGCTGCTTGGGAGGACATGACTTAGCCCTGGCCTGTGGACTCACTGTCCTCACTCTTTCACATGAGCTTAGGTGATGTCAAGGAAGAAGGTTTCCTCTGTGTGTTTTATCAGCTGTCGGTGTTTAACATCTGTCATTCCCCTGTATGTGCATTGTCAATCTGTCTTTGTAGGGAAGAAGAGACTGGTTTAGCGAGGAAAAATCTCATTCCTTTCAAGTGAATGGGCAGGGGTGTGGTATGACTGTATCTGACTGAGCTGTGCTTACAGTCTTGGCTGTAAAAAGTTTTTTGGATCATTTCTCATCCTGGAAACTGATTTTATCCAAAGGAGAATTTGCTCAACCAGGAAATGCTACCGGTCAAGTTGTTCTCACTGTACCAATTCTCATCTTGGCATACCATACACCAAGAGCAGAGCTTCCTAAAGCTGGGGAGTCTTCCTCTTCAAGTCTTCTGAAGTGTTTTTGTTATAAATGTTCTTAGCTGTTGATGAGAGGAGACTTTTTTTGTGGTTCCTTAGTCCCATAGGTTGTGAGATTAACAACTGCATAGAAACTTGAGTGCAGCATAGCTGGCTTAGTTCCGCAGACTGGGAAATGTGCTTTTGATGTGCATGATGCTTCTGTTGGAATAAGCAAAGCTTTTAAACCTGGCAACAGTAGTGAGCAATTCTTCCTCTCCTGTACTATCTTTCCATGACTGAAAATGCTTTTATAGGCCTCAGGATGCCCCACAGGTATATAAAATAGAAAAAATAGTAGCTGATGTGGAAATGCCCTTTGTTGAAATCCAGGGGATTAATTTAGATCCAGTTTCTCTAATTATTCCATACTATTTTTGCAAATTAGCTGCTATAAAAATTAAAAACAACCAAAAACCCCAAACCCTCGCATGAGCTCCTTTTCACTTGTCCATATAAAACTCATGCTTGGTCAGATAGAACTGGCCTGGCATTTGTCCCAGTTCCAGTTTCACAGAACCCAAATGAAAACCTGGGAGTGAATCCAATTAAACAGGAGCATCCTTTGTAGCATTTCATATGCATATATTTACCTTAGCTCTACCAAAGCTGCTGGGGGAATCCTCTATAGGATGGGAACAGCTCTGCTCTTTATAATATCCTCTGGCAGTGTAGGCCTGTGGACATGATGATGAGGAGACATGAGAAAGGATGTGATAGGGGAGGAAAGCATGTGTTAGATGGCACCACTGGAGCAGCTGAAGGTAAAGTAATGGATTTTTGTTAAATCAAAGATTTATTTATTTATTGCTGCTGTTATTAGAATGCTGCTTGGAGCCTTGTGCTAGTGCATGGCTAGTAGCCAGATAGGTGTACATTTAAGGTTTACCATGGTGATTGTTTTACTCTGGGATTTTGTAAGGTTGAGACTATGAGAACTGCAAAATTAAAGAATCTGGACAATGCCTTGTTTTGAATATGATTGTATTCAGGGGTACATATGTCTTGATTTAACTCCAACTGGCAGCTAAACACCACACAACCTCTCGCTCATTACCCTCCCATTGGTGGGATGGAGGAGAAAGTTGGAAGGGTAAAAGTAAGAAAACTTGTGGATTGAGATGAGACCAACTTAATTAAAACAAAATAATAATAATTGTAATGAAAAGGAAAATAACAGAAATGAAACCCAAAAATCCCAAGTGAGGCAAATGAAAAACGATTGCTCAACACCAGCTGACTGATGCCCAGCTCATTCCTAAGCAGTGGTGCTTGATCAGCTTTTCCCCTGGTTTATACACTGAGCATGATGACATTTGGGATATCCCTGTGGTCAGTTGGGGTCAGCTGTCCTGGCTGTGTCTCCTCCCAGCTCCTTGTGCCCCCCCAGCCTCCTTGCTGGCAGTTAGCATGAGAAGTTGGAAAGTCCTTAACTTGGTGTAAGCACTGCTCAACAACAATTACATCATCAGTGTTGGCAACATTATTTTCATCCTAAACCCAAAACACAGCCCTGTACCAGCTATTAGGAAGAAAATCAACTGTCCCAGCTGAAGCAGGACAACATGTGTTTATCAAATGTATGAGGCATGTAGGCATGCTAAAGCTAGGTATTCCCATGTATTAAAAATGGCAAATCTTGGGAGCCTTCCCAGATGCCTGGCTAGTCTCCCAAGAGGCTGATTTGCAGCCGTGGTGCTACCAGATCCAACATAATTCCTGCACTGTTGCAATTTCTGGGAGGGGCAAATGAGTATCTTTAATTTTGTGCTAAAAAGAGTTAACCTGACTCCAGACAAGGGAGAATAAAAACTTGAAGCACTGGAAGCCTGTCAGAGGTGTTTGGCTGGTCTTTTGTTGTGCACAGAAACCCCTGTCCCGAGGCTTTTTAGAACAGTCTTTGCCAGGCAGTGATTTGTGGGTGATACTGAATCTCCTTGGTAGTGGCAGCTTTTTTGCAGTAGAAACTTTCCATGAACACAGATGTGTTACACACCCCATCTGGAATATTCATAGAAAATTCTTAGTCGTAGAATATTCACAACAGAACCCAAATTCACAACTCTTTGGGCCTGTCTGAAATCGAAGGGAGTGAAAGTTGGTTCAGTGCTAATGTCATGTGGATGTTGGGTCTGGACTAAATTTCATATCTGGACACATTATAACCACGCTCTTTTGTTTCTGGGAGTAGGCGAGTATTTAAACATTCTGTGATTGTTGATCCTTGGAAGTAGGCTATGGAGAGATCCTTGTTCTTTTGCATGCAAGAAAACTTGTATTCTCTTGCAGGTCGGCATCTAGATCTAATAATAAATAATGTGTGTGTGTAAAGTAGGTCTACAGTTTAGGTCATGAGGAGAAAGGCACACAGAATTTTTGGCATTTCATTGATTGCCTCCGAATTACTGCCTACTGTGTGGCTGGATTCTGGCTTTGTTGTGATTTCCATGAGTTGCAGAGAAAGGGGGAGACAGAAATGTAGCCAGACCGTTCAGTGTCTCACCTGTTAGTCAGCAGATGGCTCAGACAGTGGCACAGAGCACTTGGGCAGGCTGGGCTGCGCTTTGCTGCACACACCTGTAGCTGGAATGAGAGTAACTTCCCACCGGGATGACTTTTGTATTGCAGCCTGCAGAAGCAGCCCATGCAGGAGCTGAAGCAGCTGGATCAGAAGCAGCAGCTGGAGCTGAAGCATCTAAAAGTGAAGCTGACTCAGGATCGGTAAACACCTCAAGCGACAACAATCCCTTTCTCCATCCCTTTGTTATACAGCACATGTGGAAGGCTGGGCTGGGAAAAGAGCTGTGTACCTGCTTGGAAAAACACATCCCTGCCACCGGAGGACTTAACAATGCTCTTATTCAGGGACCAGACTTAGTTGTTGCATTTTATCTGTGTAATGCTTAGGGAGAAGTTCTGCTGGAAAATTCAGTAAAAGAACTGTCCCTTCACCCATGTTATGAAGTCAGCCCACAGCCCATGCTGTCCTAAGCTGTGTTGTCAGCTGGATTCCCCCTTGCTTGCCATTTACTTTACCTACCTTGTCCTCTGGCCTCTGGCTGTGTCTCCTGAATATCGAGGCTTCCTCTCTTTTTGGTGACACTGCTGCCCTTTTAGGGGACGGGGTAAGTCCCATGTCATGGCAGCTTGGTTCCTACAGGCTGTCACATTTGAGTTGTCTGTTCCAGCAGGGCTCTATGAGATTGCATTGTGACCACAGCAGCTGGGAAATGCCGGGCATTATGGTCTCAGGAAACCTACAACTCATCCCTGCCTCTCTGCAGCCTTAGACAGAGAAAGACAGCAGTCGCCAGTCCTGCTGCCTCTGCTGTCCTTTGGGGTGTTTTTGTTGCTGCCTGGTGTGCTGGGAAAACCCACTGAAGCCATGGGATGTTTGGGTCTGGATCCTCCAGGGTGGACTTGGAGGATTTTTGGATTCTCTTTTCTCAATGGCTTTTTTTCCCTTCCTTGGCTGTCACTGCCTCCCAGAGCTCTCTGCCTGCTGTTGTTGTGGAAACTTTCCCTGCAACCGTCAATGGCACTGTGGAAGGAGGTGCTTCATCTGAGAGAGCTGACATGCCCCCAGGATTTCTGTTCAAGGTAAGTGTGTGGTTGTGCAGCATCAGGTTCCTGGTGAGGGCTTTTTCTCCCTTGTAAGGCACTAACTGCTTTCACTCAGCATGGCCATGGGCTAGGCAACATTGAAAGGCAGAATGGAAGTTGAAGGAGAGATAAACTTTCCTCTCCAGCAGTGCAGTTTCATGCAGTTCCAGATGTTTCAAAGGATTATGTAAGAACATCAGCATCTAAAGGTCTTGTACTGTGCAGCAAAACCTGTTCTCTCTGCTGCAGTGGTTTCTGTCTTGATGGTGTGGTGATGTCAGTCACAGACTCTGGATATTGGATAAAATATTGTGCTCTTGACAGAAAAAGTTAAACTTGGTGCAAGTGGCAAATTGAGAAGAGTTGGGAACACCAGCAGAAACAAAAGACTCTGTGTTTGGGGAAGTTAGAAAGCCAGGATTAACAGAGAAAAGTATAGGACTAGACATGGAAGTTGGGTGGGTATTCTGAATATGCCAAAGATCACTTGCAGCAAAGGTGTGGAGGAAGGAAGGATTTTGGATGAGGATAAACCACAAATTTGATGTGCATAAGGGAGTGTGGTAGCAAGAAAGCACAGATGTATCATGCCCTGAAAGTGAGAATTTACAGCATCTTACTATAGGAACACTTCTCTGCTTTAGTCATTCCCATTTTTTTCTGTGAGTTCTGCTAAAAGCGGAAGAATGGCAAAGCCCCGAAGAATCACATGAGGCTCATAACCTTTAGTCTGGTTTCAGGTGGCATTACAGGCCACAGTGCTCAAAGTGCTCCTCTCCTGTCCCTGCAGGTCCAGGCCATGCACGATTACACGGCCACCGACACTGACGAGCTGCAGCTGAAGGCCGGGGACGTGGTGCTGGTGATTCCATTTGAGAACCCCGAGGAGCAGGTGAGTGGGGGAGGCAGGGTGTGAGCCTGTGCCAGGTGGAGCCAAGGGGACTTCCTGAGCTGCTTCTTTCTTCACTAACAGTTGGCTGGCTGGATGCTGAGCCATTGGTTTGTGGCTGGGAGCTGGCAAGGGAGCCGGTTGTCCTTGAGCTTGAGATTGGCTTCCTGCAACAGAGGGGAGGGCTCTGCTTGTTATTGGAAAGTGGAGACATTGTCCTGCATAAAGTATGTGAGGTAGACATGGGTTCTTGTCCCTATCAGAATATTTGAGCCAATACAGTGGCTCTCTTTTCAGTGAGCCCAACAGAGCCCATACTTTGCATCCTCACTGCCCCTAAACTTGATGCACATTCCCTATGACTAGTACAGCATAGTCTGTGGCATTGAAAGAAGTGACTCATACCTTATGATGTTTTCTTCTCTTTTGAGAAATGTTGGAGCTCTGAGAAAGCAGCTGGTGGTGGATGATGTCTTGCACTTCAGCATAGCAGTGGCTGTTTCCAAATGACTGTATTTGGTCAGGAGATGGCAGCAGAGTCAAAGGCTAGAGCAGGTCTCAGCTCCAGAGAGCAAGGCTTGCTGCCCATCTTCAACCTGAATTTACTTGGTCATGTTTTTCTTTAGTTTGAGCTATTTCTAGAAGCCTTGAGTAAGTCCTCCTCACTTTCTGTGTTTGAGGGCACCCAGCTGACAATCTGCAGCAGTTTTACTACTTTGCCTGAGAGGTGGTGAGGTTATAAAATTAATGCTCCCATCTCTATGTTTGGAAAAGATGTTCCATCTTTATGTTTGGAAAAGAAAGAGAATTCTCCAGATCGATTGAGCAATCATCAGCTCTTTGGGTTTGGCCAGGTTCAGATAGGATCTGGATTCCACAAGGTGTAAAGGGAAGGTGACATAGTTCACTAACTCGGAAGATATGGATCCTCTTTGTGGCCCGGCTGTTGGCTTTGTGAATTATGGAGGTAGATCATGCTGATGCTTGTGAAATGAAACTATAGAATGCCAACAGTTCCCACACAGCTAGAGGAGGAACAGGCACTGATTTTGGAGAACAGGCACTGATTCCTTCTGGAGACAAGACTCCCACTGGGTGGGACTGCCCTGCACAAGCATTTGTGAGCAAAAACTTTCTGGATGGAAATGAGTGTCAGCTCCCCAGTTTCTGTGGTAGGAGATGGCGTTTTTGGATCAGAGTTTTTCAACGCCCTGTGTTTGTACTTTAGCTGGATGTGGGTGCAACAGCCATGAACTCGAGACTCTCCAAGCTGCAGAGGGTGAGCTCTGAGTGTTGCTAACATGACTCTGTAGCTGCACTGAAGCCCTCTAACCCTTCTACAGTGTATCCTGTGCTACAGCTCATTTCCCTAACCTCAACCATGCCCAGCCAGGAATTGCTGGCTGTTAACATGTGCATGAACTGTGCACGTGAGTGGAGGGAGCTTAGGACACTAGACTTATTCACATCCCTACCTTGCAGCTTAGGTGTCAGTTTGCGGGTACGTCTAGGCCTGGATTCATCTCTCTTGATAGAAGAGGGGGTTGAGGGCAGCAACACTTCTGAGCTGGCACTTCACGTGATGTGGTTTAAAATTGTTAAGGCCCCATCTGGGTCCTCGTGTGTCTAATCCCTACAGCTGAGGAGACCCTTCATAGCAGGATGTGGTGGGAGTGATGCATGCATGCTGTATGGCACAGCACTATGTGCAAATGGATGAGCTTTTGTGCCTGATGTGCTGTGAGCTGGAAGCTGCCTTCTAGACACTTGGGTGCAGTGTCTTCTGCCTCGTTGTTTGTCTTCCTGATTTATGGCATGTCAATCCTTCCACAGCCCCTGCAGCTGGCTGCTGCAGATGGGCTCCCATCTTGTGTCATTCCCATGATGTCTCCTGAATGTTCCAATCTAAGGCAGCAGTCAGGGCTAAGTGAGCCTGCAGGCTCTGGGAGCTGTGCAACTCTTGTGCCTCATGCTGCACTCTAAATCCATAGGCTGCCCCACTGTAAAGGAGTGGGGTATATGCATGCTGAAGGGGAGCTTCTGTGGTGGCAGCACCAAGGCATGCAGCAAATAAAGTGGTTGTACACCTGAGCTGCAAGCTCAGTGCAGCCCTTCCACCTAGAATATCTTGAATACCTTGAACATCTCCCTCATGTGGCTAGGATGGAGCAGAAATCTCAATGCCAGGCAACCTGCAGGCAGAGGGTGGGAAGTCTGGTTCTGCTCATGAGCAGGTTCTACCAAGCAACATTCCTTTTGCCTGAGTGAAAATTCATCTGTGTTTATAGATGTATAGGTTGGAGGCTAGGGAAGACGTTATTGGGAGACCTAAATCATATGTAGCCAAAATTTGGGAGTTTTGCTAACCTCACTTTGCATCAAACCAAACAGACTGCTGCGTTTTGGGAAGATGGGTTGGGTTCCTCAGCTCTCGATTCCCATAGATCAGGATTCCAGCATAGCAAATAAGACTAATTTTGTCTGTACCACCTCTAAAATGCCAATCATCTGGGTGCTCTGACTGGAGCTGGGATGAGCACCTCCTGGGGGCTGATTCTTCCTTTCCAAAGACTTGTGCCTGAGATGAATGGGGTGAATTACAAGCTGGAGGTGCCTGTCTCCTTTATGGCTATGGGGAGTGCTAGACACTTCATGTTTGCATTGTGAAGGGTGAGATAGGTGATTCCCATCCTGTAGCTCTGGAGCCTCTTTTGGCAGAATTTTTCCTGCTTCAGTGGGTGTAAGTTATGACACTTGTTACACTTGCTTGTTTTTCACTGTGTCTGCACAGTCTGGGCCAGATGGGAACTTTGGTATGACCTCTGGTGGGATGTAGCCTTTTCTCTGTTTAAAAGGAAGCAAAAGCATTTTTTCCTTTTCCCCCATATTCCTCCTGGATTGTCTCCAAGCCAAATAAGAGCATGGCTTTGGTAATGCCTTGACACCTCCTTGGCCTGCACTGTGTAACAAAAATCCCTGCTCACGTCTATCCCTTAGCATCTGATCTCTGTCTTCTCCTCCAGGACGAAGGATGGCTGATGGGTGTGAAGGAGTCTGACTGGATCCAGCATAAGGAACTTGACCAATGCCGAGGAGTTTTCCCTGAGAATTTCACAGAACGAGTGCAGTGAAAGTCCAAGCCCACCAGCTGCATTTCTGCTGGAAGAAAGGAAGTTTTCTGGTAGATAATTGAAAAAGAACAATGAAAGGAAAAGAAGAGAGAATTTTGAAGGAATAGAAGCCTGAAAAAAAGTCATCTTAAAGGGTGTGTTCTTCTCAAAGGGCAAGGTTTCAGAAGTTAATTGAAATTCGAAGTTATTAAAATATACACATATTAATAATAATAAGGCAATTCAGACACCCTCTTCCCCTTTGGTTTAAACAGCATTTGGATTCAAAGGACTGATGCAAAGCAACTCAGTGAGGTTCTCCGAGTACTGCATAGACTGAATTGTCAGATGTCAGTCTGATTCCTGGAAAGGCAGTATTTGTCAAACGGCTTGAGAGTAGAAGCTGCATTTGCTCTTGGGTGGGTTAATCTGTTTTGTCTTGAAGGTGGCTTGCATGGCAACCATAAGAATTCAGCCTTCCCTACATCTTCAACCTACAGTAGGCCAAACTTTCTGTTATGCTGTTGACAAAAAAATTTAGTGTATAGTGTTCACCACTACAATGTATGTGTGTGTGTGTGTGTGTGTATTTTATTTTCTTCTTTTAAAACAATGTTACATAAACTGTGATTTTATACATGTAAAGATAGAAGAAACTACATGGAAAGGGCATGAAGAAGGTGAAATCTGTGAAGCTGTGCTCAGTCCAAAGTTCTTTCAAATGCCGTCCCCTAAATTCTCACAGTAGTGTTGGCCTGTGAAATCCTAAGGGATATGGACAAATTCAAGAGGAGAAACAAGACAAAGCAAACAGATGCCATTTGGATGTCTCTGAAATTTAGGTGAGGGAATCCTCTACCACACACATTGCCATCCCCTACACCCCCCAGAAACCCAGCCCCAAACCTGTTGGTGGTTTCAGAAAAGCTTAGATTCATGTAGATGGAAAATAGCTCTAAAATCTACTGGTTAGAAAATTTGCTTTTAAAGACAGAGATAAGGGAAGAGTTTTTTTTTCAGTAAGAATATCAAAGAGAAAACACTGACAAAAAAGAAATTACTTTTTGTGCTTTTCACTGGTATTGTTTTTTGTGGAATTGTATTTCTTATTTTCCTTTGAAGAGTTCTGTAAGTGAAATATTGTTAGATCATCTTTCTCCAGTGCTGTGCTGATGATCAAGTTAACCTCTATGAAAACTGGACTCTTGAAATGCTTGTTTAAAATGGCTGTGTGACTTCATGCTATTGTAATGCATTAGAAAGGAAGGCAAGAATATCAAAGTGTCAGTGTCAAGAAGAGACTCTGCAGTCTAATACTGATGCTGAGTCCTTTCCTTTACCTTTCCTTTGCTTCTGTTTGTTTTTGAATTTTGTTTTTTTGTTTGTTTTTTTTTTTTTTAGTTTAGACAAGCAGATGACAAGGCTGTTTCTAAGTGCATATTACAATTGTTAATATAAGCCGGTCTGACTCTCCAAGACTCTAAAGTCCCACAAAGGTACTTTATAAACTTTACTTGAATACTGATGCAGCTGGCAAGCAAGTCAGGCTATTTTAATTTTTTACAGCTTCCCCTCCTCCCCCATGATTGTTTTGCCCTGAAGGGATTTTTAACAGTGAGGTTACACCGTGCTCAGGATAACTCTGAAATAATCTTCCAAATTGGTAGGAGTTGGCTTTTGTCAAAGCTGCACAAAATGCTGACAGAGTACTGAAAATCTCACCTTTTCCAATCTGTTTGGATTATTTGTAGTACAACAGAAAAAACATTGTAGGGCAAAAATTGTGTTTTTTAAAAAAAAAAATTAGTTTGGAGGAACAGGTCTGATTTTGATTAGAAAAAATATTCTTATAGATGCAAGCATTGTTGGAGTTCCTCCTGCTTTCAGCTTGGGAGATGATCCATGCTAGTTATTTACAGCAATGTAACAGGCATTAAATCTGTCCTATATACCCAAATCCCTTCTCCTTTTTAAAAGAAAAAAAATGTGCAGGAATTTATTTTTCATCACTGTTAGAAACCCCAATAGTATTTAGGAGTAACTGCTCACAACACAGAAGGACTGGACTCCACAAATTATTATATGGTGAGCTGTTGCTTTAGAATGCTGCCCTGTTTGACTTTTTTTTCCTTTTTCATCAGGGTTGTCTTTATTATTACTCTTTTTTGTTTTTCAAAATATCTATTTTTATGCATTTGTGACTCCCATTACTCCTTTAAAGATTATTCATATAAAAATATACATTTAAATATACATAGAAATATATATATATTAAAAAGCGGGTTGATC